>JAHZMZ010003032.1:0-15752 GCA_027743805.1 Lepidocyrtoides sp. E14 | reverse complement strand
GCGCCCTTTTGTTTCGTCAGTATTATATTACTGAACTCCCAAGAAGAAACATGAACTATCTGGTTGGAATAGAAAGCTTATCGTTTTGGTGGGCATGAGTCAATGAATGATCGTCTATAATAATAAAAATGTTTGACTCAGGATGGCAAATAGTTTTCAATTGAGAAAAAAATCGTAATTTGGGAAGACAAGGGATAACAGAATTTTCTCCCTTCGCTTTCTTCTAAAATTAAATTAAGCAGGTTATAGTGGAAGCATTATCCATTAAGTCAATATTTAGTATTGAGGAATGCAATCTAGCTAAATGGACGGATATTTGGAGCATTTAATAGCAGGTCGTTTCACAAAGGAAACTCCTAATTTCACGGAGTAAATGAGATTAGTGGAAATATACAAAGTGAGGCTGATGCAAATCTAAAATTAATCAACTAAAAGTGATGCCTGTAATTTAATGAAAATTTATGTACATCAATTCATAAATAGCAACAAGTAAATTAAAAATCGAGAAGCTTTGGAAATTTACAGCCATTCGTAGCAGACTCCACTCACTCCACTGACACAGTTGTTTTCTTAATGCTTTTATTGTAATGTCTACAATTTAAAACATTAAGACTGAATAAAAGTAAATGCGCATAGGTACATAATCCGTACTTTTAGTTGTCGTTAAAATAATTTTTACGAAACTACTGCAAACACACATTTTCTATTACAACAGAGCAAAGCTACCCATAGCATTGTGCTAGCACACTCATGATAAACGAAACAAAAAATGCCGCTTTCCAACGAACAAACTCGCAAACATTAAGATTTTTGGTCAAAAGACTTGAAAGATGTTCTTTCCTTTTCGTTTTATTTTTATAAAAAAATTCATCGCAAGTGTCTGGCTCCCAACCTCGTAGGTGGCTATTCAGATTGTTAGCGATCCAGAGAAAGAATCTTTTGTTAAAGCAAGTGTTTTTCAATAATGACTTTATGTCAGATCATAAATCAAATGCCTTTTTAATGTCCCTTTTTGAAAGTTATAACCCTACTTGTTGTTCCACCATAGTCATCATCACTCGCTCTATGAATACAGTCATATTACTGTTGTAATATATCTTTTAAAATATTTCGTTTTACTTCTTCTAGCCTGTCCAATTTGAGTACTAGGAGCAACATAACAATAAAGCATGACGATGATAATAATAATTACAAGGGAAAAAGAACACACTATTCAATGCATACAGCATACTTGGATGCATACAGCAAAAACATAAAATGTTATTCTGCTTGAGTAAGCAAGTAAATATATCATCTCACAAGCTAGGTGCTTCTTTCAACACTACAGTAATTTACATGTCCTTTTAAATTTGAGTGAACACAAGTAGTTTTTGATGGATGATTTTATGCCAGCTAGCCAGATGCTGCTTCCCCTGCAATTACCACATAATATTTTTAAGTGATTAAAGAGGTAGTTAAAATTAAAGGAACATAACATGCCAATTTATACATGTTGCAGGTAAAATGTTTATGGTACATACTTACCTACTTACTTTTTATCATCTCAAAATTAGACGCAGCAATGGCTTTATAGGATGTCATCATCAGCATCAATAATATTCAGAAAATTAAGTGCATATTTACGGAGCACTAGAGATAAAAGTCTGATAATGCTATCATGAGCACAACAAGGAAAAAAATGGAACCCATGTGGCGATTTTTTAATTTTATTAATACAACTAGTCAAAAAGGTACAAGCATTAAATGCATTCAAATTGCTCCTCTAAATTGTTAACAATATCCCAAGTAATTACCCAAATAGATACAATGCTCATGTGATACATACTCCTTTGTTGTAAATTGTAATCGTCTCGCTAATGCAATTGAATTCTTGGAAAGTTTCATTAGCAAAAGCATGAAATTGTTGGAATTGGAAAAAAAGATTACCAACCAGAAGAAAAGGCACGTAAAAATGAACAAGACGGATATACGACGACCTTTCTATTTCATTTGTAAAAAAACAGCTCTGCATTTTTTTGAGGTTTTGTTTGAGTACAGGAAAAATACACGTTCTCGCGCCATCATGACTACGTAAAATACCAAAACATGGTATATTATGCAGTGGCCTGGTCCCATCAGTTAGAAAGGCAAGATAAATTGGTTGTGGTCATAAAATCATTTTTCATGGGACAAAGGTCCATGTTGTCCGCACTTCGTCGTATCCATCCATCAATCTTGTGACGATGAGAGAAGATGATGATGAAACGGTATCCCATTATATGGAGTCTTGCAATTCGATTCGAAACGCTTCGTATGTGTGCTTCTGTTCATAAAAAAAGGTTTTGCGGCATCTGACAAGAGGCGAGCTACTGTGTGTGTGGCAAAGGTGGCTGGCTGGCTGGTGCCACATATTTGTGATAATTACAGCTGTAATGATGAGCAGTACCATTAAAAGAAGATATTTTATTTGCAAATTATGTAGCAGAAAAGTCGCTAGTATTATTTGCGGTCTTGGATTGTGCAACAATAGAGAGCTGCAAGTTATTAAAAGAAGAAATTCAACGAGGGCTTTAATATACTTGTCAGCTTGAAAAATCGTACTGATGATAGAAAACCACACATGATGTTTTTGCAAGTACAAAAATGTCGAATGAGTTATAAAAGTATTTAAACTTTAAACGTTTAACAAACACTGGGTTATAAAATACTGAGCACGGAGCACAAACAAACTTTTAAATAGTGCATGGTGCAAAGCGCTCATCTTTCTGCATAATCAACCGCGACCTACTACTCTATCTTCTTACTCTTAGCCTTTAGCGTATTCTTCTTGAAATATGACTGGATGAAGAAGTTGCCAAAAAGGTAGAGGTAAAATAGTCCAAGTGCAAAGTAGTAGGCTGAAATGTCATTAGGCCGTTCACAGTGTGGCTCGGTATCCATCACTAGAAAAATAGGTATAAAATGTGAAAGCAGTAGGACAAAAAAAAATTACACGACAAATTGAAACATAAAATAACAAGGCGTACAAAATGGCGAAAATTCCCATATTGGGAATATTACCTAGTAGGGTTCTATTTACATAATGAATGAATTGTTCGTAATGCTTCATTTTATAAATAATTATGAGCTTTACCCTTGGCATAAACAACAAAAATGTTGATGAGTGTAGCGCTGGTAAATTGAACAAGTTGCACTGCAGTTACAGCCATCGCCAGCTTTCTTGGAAGCTTAAACTGAGCGGCCTGCACGAATTCACAAGAAAATCATCCATGATGAAGTTGAACTCATGACACTTTGATATTTGTAACGTCACGCTAGCTATTTACAGCTTGCAAAGTGTATTTAATAGACCTCTACCTTCAAAGCGTAGTAGCTGTACATGACTGAATGAACAAATGTATTCATCAATGCAAAATATCTAGCTGCAGGGTCAGCACGTACTAAGCCAAAGACAGTAGCAATGTAGACGGAAGTGTGGTGGAATCTAGAGGAAGAGCAACCAGAGAGTTTTTTCAAGAAAGTTTTTTTTTTTGAAAAATTTATTCAAACAATAATAATTACTACTTACGTGTGAAGAAAGGTAAGGTTTTGTTTTCTGAGAATGATGAATGCAGTGTCCAAAAACTCCATTATTTTGCTGGCTCCGTAAATACTCAATAAAATGTAATTCTGAGCTATAATTTGATAATGGTGCGAGTAGCATCTGAAGCAATTATCTTACAAAGAAATTATGTAGATGGCTTAATTCTTGTACCTTACCTAATGCAATAGGATCTATAAAATCCATATTTTTGATTGACATACAATATTTCTGGAAGAAATCTGGAAAACATGGCCATGGAGAGTCCAGCAAGTAAGACGTTCCAAAAGAAAAGTGGCGTTCGCAAATCAAATGCTTCCCGATTCTTCATAAATCTTTTTAAGCCAAATATTCCAGCAAGGTAGACAACAGCAAGCAAATATGTTGCATACATGTTGTTGCTCAACCACATGTAGTACCGAACATAATCGTGTTTTTCAAAATCGTAGACTGTGATTCAAAATCGTAGACTGTGATATAATCTGGGTTTTCTTGGACGTAGTGTTCTGTTAATCCGAGAAACGAAAAATCGTTTCGGCTGCTCTGCTTTATTAATGTTGTCGCCATTTTGATGATTATGAGTGTACGTATTACTTGAATCTACTTTCTCTTTGCACTGCACAAAACTATGCTGCCGCTGAATGGTGAAGCAAATTTGAGGCAACTAGGTTGAAGTATGCAACTGTTTTGCAAATGGAGATTCAGTTCAGTACAGAATTCCAGTTTCAGCAAAACCTGTGATGGAAAATAATGAACTGCTTGCTACCTCCTGAAATGTAAAAAGTCTACTAGTTCGTGATTTCCACAAAACCAAATCTTTTATATGTGTGCATATCTTGAAACTTTGAATACCAAAAAAATGTCCATGTGCGTAACTTTAAAAATTAATGAAGATCCAGCCTCAAACGCGGTCACAGTCAACAAAATAATGGCTGATGACGTTACCAACGAAAGTTATATTCTTGTGATTACAATATGTACCTCTGTGGGTGAATGTATTTAATATACGTGCATTGCCAATTTACTTATTCCTGGAATTTTTTAAAGAATCTGCATATACTTGAGCATATATACACAAGACAGAGTCGAAAAGTTCCTCTGTTTAGAGTTGGAAAAAAATAAACGGGCATGATACATGGCCTTTTGCTCCCATTCTCATAATTTCATCAACAGTTGAATAGATACATTTAGTTTTTATAATAGTAATATATAATGCTTTGCATTCGCTGCCGCTACTGTGCTGTAAAGAGACACTCAATGTTCCGAGGGAAAGACAATAGGCTGGAATTTCGTAACTAATTTTCCTTCTCCAAAAAAAGTTATAAGACAGCATTTTTACGATATACGAAGTCTGGTAGGCATCACCATTAACTACACATTTAACGAACGGCTCAACAATCTGGTCTGCAGAATGCAGACTATGAACTGCGTATTACGTTTTATATAGTAACATTCATTTTATGGTATCAGCTATAGAAAACCAAATGTCCATAGTTGATTATAGATTTTTTCAAAACTATGCATATTATTGTCATGTACACAAAGATTGCCCAATGGCCTGACCTATCATCTCACTCTCAGTGTCTTCTTTGACTTTTCATGATTACGCTTGTTTCATTCGTTCGCAGATCGGCCACATTCAATTATTAATGTAATCAGTGTTTCTGATGCCATTAAACTCTTAATAACTCAACAAAATTGAAGTTGGACGAAGCAAGATACGTAAACAATGATTTTGATAAGAATTTTTCTCTCTATTATATCTTTCAAATTACGTTCAGATGACGTAGTTCAAACCGTAAACCATAGTACAGCACAAAGTAGTCAATTTTTTGATAATTTAACTTTGGGTTTTGCTTTGATTCATGATGCTTGCATTTTTATGATACCTACATATGTACTAGCCCACAATATCATCATTCATATGCTAATAGTTTGCAACCAACTTTGTTCTTGAAATATGACTTTGATTTGTGAAGATCAAAGTTTGCTATCGTATAGAACGAAAAATATGCATCAAATTACAATAGATCGGAAGTCAATGTTTTGCAAATCCCGGAAGTATTTTTTCTAGCTATAATAGTTTGTTTGCTTTTACCCTACAATTTTCTTTTTACTGTCATGTAATTGTACATCATCGAAACAGAAAATTTCTTGCTATGCTGATTTTTTTGTGAATACCTATTTACTGGTATGATGGGTATGCATTCAAACGGGATAAAAATATAAAATAAATGATAATAAATAATTTGAGATATATACGTTGTTTCAAATCATCAGTCGACAGACTGTTCAATATCCTTCATTTCGGTCAGTGACTGCCAGTCGGAGGTTCGAGGATACAGAATACTCGGAAGACACTCTCATTATCGTTTGCAAAGACACATAGATGTAAGGTAATGTTCACATAAGATAAGCTAGGTATGAAGTTTTCTGTTCACATTTTTACAAGAGACGACACGTGTCGTTCGTTAAGTATATCATGTTAAACAACAACAATAGATCATGGATCTAGCTTTTCATTGTTTGTTTCCTTTTGTTTTCCCATATAAAATAAAAATTCACAATAAAGATAATTATCATTTGCCTCCCAGCATCCTAACCAGCGTCAATAGAGTTCTGTGTTGAATTGACCTTTTTTCTCTGTGCTGTGGTGTTAACTAACAGTGGCATCAGCGTCTACGCATTCTATTATTCCATCGTGGTCTTCTTTAGACTGCGCTGCTTAAAGTTTGTTGCATGTGCTTTCAACATTTAACGACACGAAGAGGACATCACAATGGATGAATTTGACAAGGTTAATCTTGCTAAATTCCGAAAAATTATAGCAGGTAACTACTAAGTTATTGTTTGTAAAACACATACCCAATGTCTACATATATATAAGCAGGTATATAACGAATAACAACACGCAAAAAATACAACTGAAGAAGATCTAGTCATACCACACTCACCGATTGACAAGTATAGAGAGTGTAATGGTATGTCAAACAAAGTTACGCTTTGCATTGCAATAAATTCTCATAATTTATGAGTCAAATGGATTTGAAATCATTTTGTATCGTTAATGAATTGTTATATAAGAAAGGAGGAAAAAACTGAAACAATATTTGCATCATGCAGAGTCTGGGAACGAATTTCTTAAATCAATTGAAATTGGAGATGATGTGCTGCTGAGGTTTATCCGAAGGTCAGAAGTGAACTTGCAAAAAACTTTAAAAATTGTAAGTTTCTTCAATTTCGACATTCATTAGAATAATTTACATCATGTTAACCGTATAAATCATGGTGTATTATTACGGTACCTATGTATTTTATATTAAAATTATTACTATGCATTGTAAGCGATGACAATTGCTTTGCGTTATTAGTGGTTTTCTCCGTAAAAACGAATTCTTTAAACCACAAGTGCCAATTTTACAGCTTGCACGTATCTTTAAGACAAGATTTACTCAACCGTACGCTTTAATCGTCGAGAGGAGTTACCCTAGTGCGGTGAAATTCGTATTTGGCAAACGAATATTCGGTGTGCTGAAACGCCGCGATAAGCTGGGACGAACAGTGGTTTGGTTGAAACTAAGTACGAAGTTAACACATTCGAAAGTACTACATAATCAATTTAGGCACACTACATGATTACCACTAAATTTGCGTAGAGTAGAAACCTCAATCATGAATGAGTCATGCTTATCCTCTTTTTAATGGTCGATAGGTCGATGGAATCTTGATGAAGTATCTGAACAGGACCTGCTTCGAGCTTTTCTAATTTTGGGATGGGAAGTTCTAAGCTCAAAGGTAACTTCGCCGCGATAAGCTGGGACGAACAGTGGTTTGGTTGAAACTAAGTACGAATTTAACACATTCAAAAGTTCTACATAATCAATTTAGGCACACTACATGATTACCAGTAAATTTGCGTAGAGTAGAAACCTCAGTCATGAATGAATCATGCTTATCCTCTTTTTAATGGTCAATAGGTCGATGGAATCTTGATGAAGTATCTGAACAGGACCTGCTTCGAGCTTTTCTAATTTTGGGATGGGAAGTTCTAAGCTCAAAGGTAACTCAACTAAAAGGCGTTGTGGGAATAGTGGATGCTACTGGTGGTTCATTGTCACATATGAAGTCAACAATTGCATCAAAAATTCCAATGTTTCTTGAACTGCAGTCGGTAAAAAAACATTGATAATTTGCAACATTATTCAACAATGAAGCACAGAAATGGAGAAAAATGCGAAATAAACAATAAGAAGAGTTGTCTTGTTTTTTGATAGCAATATAACGTATTTCACATGACAGGAGTGCATGTTGTGTTTGCTCCTACAACACTCAATCTGGCCTTCAATGTTTGCAAAGCTGTTCAGCCATTCAAGTACCGGAAAATGGTAAATAAAAAGTTGCCGTAAGCTCGGAACGTTTCATTTTTTTGGAGGAACTTGTGTTCTACTTTTTTAATCAATTCAACTTCTTTAAATTTAGTTACAAATTCATCGTAATCCGAAGAAATTGTTGGAGTATGTGCCAGCAAATATTTTACCGAATTTTCTGGGAGGATTTCTTACAGAAGAAGAAGCCACCAATGTAAATATTATTCATGATCTATTTCAAAGGGATGAATAATACTACAAGAGGCTGATTCAATTGCGAGTGGTCGTAGTTTGCTTCTAAATGCCATGAGGAAGTACTAAGCGACGGATTTTTCAAGGTTGCCCCGTATAAATGATCATCAAGACTTTTTGTTCAAATAAACTTGTGCAATTCCGTTAATGCCTCTATCTTATACCGTTCTAAAATGTACTTGTTATATAAATTGCGGTGTTGCGTATTCGTTAAAATGTCCTTATTAGCTCGCTGCATTGCATGCAGAAGAGCTTATTTAAGTTCCAAATTGGAAATGTAAGGAAAGTTTTAAATAAATGAAGACTTTGAAACGGCATAAAACTCAGAAAATCATTCAAATAGAGTTATGAATATTACTACATAAATTAAATGTCCATTTTTTTTGCAATAAGCAAAACGGCACGTACAAATAATATGATTATGATTGCACCTATCTGGTTTGGCTGATAAAATTATTATACTGATTGGATTCTACGGACAGCTTATCCTTTGCGTAATTTTCAAAGCATTTTATTGCACCTGATTGTGGTCATCTGCTCTTTGCCAATTTTCGCTAGTTAAAAAACGACCTCCTTTGAAGTAACCGCATTAGCCGTAATTAAATGTTGGCACAAACGAAAAATCCTCCGAGGAAACAGGTTGCGCACACGGGATGGGCTGTGCCGGTCAATATAATAATTTTACCGGCCTAACCTAAAAGATACAATTTCATCCCAAAAATGCAGATTAAATGTTCCAAAGTCCTTTGTTTAGCCAAAGGTGTCTTTCATTAAAAAAAGATATTTGTTAAAACTAAAAGGAGCCTATATCTACGCATGATGAACTTGCCGGAATTCCCGCACAATTTTTCCTTGCTTGAAGTTTGCAAAATTGGGACTCAAAAATTGAGTTTCTCATGTTACATACATAAGTATAGTGTGGTATCATGCCTTACATTACCCTCAGCGGCAAGTTGGATTTCAAATGACCAACTTGCTGCCAACAGCAGCTTACCAGCCAATGGGAAGCTGCCACATGTCAAAGTGCGTGTACAACGTTATAGACGCACCAATTAAGTGAAATATCATAAAAGGCAGAGGTTATGACTCTTCTTAACTGATTTGTAAGATGCCTATTTAGTATACATGAATGTTTTTTTCCAGAAATTGCACGTAATATTTTCTTGGGAAAACATGTTCATTAGATTTTCCCTATACCTATTTATTATGCCGTATACAACATTTTAACCTACTACATATGAATAATTGAACGGTTATTCAACCACAAGTAAACGTTGATTCAGTAAGTAGTTTCAACAAGCTTAATGCCTATTCAGTGAGCTCGTTAATCATATACATCTCATCATTTGTTAAAACTTTAAATCGTATCGGTTTATGGACTTTTCGACAGGTAATGCAAAGCATTCAAAGATAATGTGTGTGGTCAGTGGGAAACTACGGCAAATGCTTTACAAATATTTAATAACTCTAAATGGCCGTGTAATTTACAAAATGCTAAAAACTAAATATTAAATGTTTGGCCAACTTTCTGGGAACAAAATGACAGCATCTGATACTTACGAATACCGTCTTGCGTATTACGACTATATGAATACATATAAAAGGAATGCACGGGGAAAATGGATCAGTAGCTAACTATCAGTTGCAACATTCATTTGTTGGCAGAAATTTTTTTTCCAAGAAATGAATTTTGCGGGAATAAATTAATTTCGGTCCAATTGTAGATTCTGAACATGGTACTCAATACTATTGGCAGTGAAATTAACTCAAACTACAATTTTAAAGAGAAAACGGAGAAAAACTGCCAGGAGATATTCTTTAATGGTTATTTTTACGATGTCACCGACTTTATTGCTCGTCATCCGGGCGGAAATGTCATTAATTTTTACACGGCATCAGGAGAAGATGCAACTCAGGCAATTGAGCAGTTTCATTTTCGTTCAATGAACAGGGTCAAAACTATAATGAAATCTTTCAAGAGAAGACCAGCAGAATTACATGAACGTAAGCGAATTGAACTACTTGAAACTAACTCAAATCTGAATGTTATCATTTACAAAATTTAATTCATCC
This sequence comes from Lepidocyrtoides sp. E14, assembly GCA_027743805.1. Classification (NCBI taxonomy): domain Eukaryota; kingdom Metazoa; phylum Arthropoda; class Collembola; order Entomobryomorpha; family Entomobryidae; genus Lepidocyrtoides; species Lepidocyrtoides sp. E14. The sequence goes on along the minus strand of JAHZMZ010003032.1, from coordinate 5,501 downwards.
TATTAAAGGCGGAATGGAACCAAAGGCACTTTCAAGGCATGAGGCACTGAGTGCTGACTTTAAAGAATTATCTGAACAACTTCAAAAGGAAGGATACTTTGAACCTTCCATTTCTCACGTAGTTATTCGATTAGTGGAAGTGGTGGCGTTGTTAACTTTTACGATCGGTATTTTTAGCCAGTGCGAAACAATAATGGCAAAATTTTTCAGTATGATTGCATATGGCTTTGCATTGAGCCGATTTGGCTGGTTGCAACACGAAGGAGGTCACAATTCGCTTACCGGGCGCCCTAGAATTGACAAGTTTATTCAGGATCTAGCTACCTGTAAAATTTAACACGAGTATATTTGTCAGTTTATGCTTATTGAACAAATAAAAAGTTATCCCCAATTTAACTAATCAGGTTTACCAACGGGTGGCTCACCAATTTGGTGGAACTCACAACATAATCGTCATCACGCAATGCCCCAAAGGTTGGAACATGACGTTGATTTGGCCACTTTGCCTTTTGTGGCCTTTCATAAAAGAGCCGTCAAGAACAAAAAAGACATTAATACGTTTTTTGTTAGATATCAAGTAAGTCCTAAATTTCAGTTTTCTAGAATTAGCAACTGTTGCGATCATTGGCTTAAGGTTTCACTTGCTAAAACTTAAAAAAAAAAAGAAATTGATTGATAAAATTGTGCAATTCTTTGTTTACAGGGAATTTTTTACTGGACAATCGATCTCTTAGTCGCGACAATGGCTTGGCGGTTTGTCATTCACCCACGATACCAACTCCGTAAAAAAGCGTATCATGAAATGATTCTGGGATTACCTAGTCTCCTATTTGCAATATTTTATCTAGGACCTGTTTGGTACATTCTCAGTGCATACTGGTTTGGATTTTTCCTGGGTGTCAATTTCGCTCTGAGCCATTCTCACTTGGACGTTGCTGACAAACCTACCCACTGGATAGAGTATTCACTCACTCATACAGCTAATGTTACACCGTCCCTATTTGTTGATTATTTCATGGGATATTTAAATTATCAGGTATCTATAATTTTTTTAATTGCATCTAAACGTCTATAAATTTATTCTATATTTTTAATAATTATTACACCTTCAGATTGAACATCATCTTTTCCCAACCATGCCACAATTTCGACAAAAGCAAATCTGTCATCGTGTCAGAAGCCTAGCGGAAAAACACGGCTTACCTTATCGTGTTTATTCATATACAGAGGCATGTGTATTGGCTGTTAAAAACTTGGACAATGTTGGACATGAATTGACCAGAACAAATGATTATTCAGCAAACGCGCAACACGTGAAGTAAATGTTTCTTAAGTACTGTATTTTGTTTTATTGTATTTTTTGGCTTAAAATTTGTTACCAAATATATTTCCAACTTGGTGGCATGTAATTCGGATAATTTAACAAAAATTACACTGAATTCCGATGTACTAACTTGTGCAAAAGCATAGAGCATTTATTGGAAATCACCTACAATCTAAAAGCATAAAAAAAATTATCATCATCACCATAATATACAATTGCATCTCTGCGTTACCTGTCGAATCAATGTACTGTGAAACCGCATTAGCGTGGCAATGGGGAAGGGTGAAGGAGGATAGGTATCGCATTGACAGTTAAGAAATGAGAAAAGGCGCCTTTCGGAGCGAGAGCTAACATGTTTACGACTGAACACCCACTGAGTTCAAGATTGACTTTGAAAAATCTCCAAACTCTCTTAAGCTCATATCATCCATCTTCCTTGTAAAAAATATCATATCGACGACGCTACCAGTGTACCAAACAACAAGACGATGAACAAGAATAAAGAGGTGGTTAGTTAAATAGTTTATTCTTCTACTACTACGCGAGTAAGTTGGTAAAGGCCTCCTCCGTCCAAGTGCTCAACACTTGTTCGTATATCATCATCATCATCATACTACCACTTTGTGTCTTCTTGATGATCTTTATACCATAAAAAATTGTATAGGGAAATAACAACGGAACGAACGGCTTCTTACCTTCCGTATACCAATTTCATGTAATCCCAATAGATAGAATACAAAGATATGAACCGTTCTATTTATCTCTGTAGACAAACCTCTGTATTTAACTATTAGACTGCACTCACAATTCATAAGCATAGTAAAATATCAGGCTTTCATTTTATTATTAACCAAGCCTTCTTCTTACCTCCTCCCACTGCACTCTGATACGAAAAAGTTCAGACAAGTTAGCTTTAATACTACTTACTGAGAAATTTTAACATGGCACAGAGGACGTCTGCCTAGCCTTTGCATATTTACACAGTTGAAACTTTAGATTTTAGTCATAAAATAATCGTAATAATAATCGCATGGCCATAATGCTGAATGTGCTTCTATGATTTTCTTCGTTAACTGAACTTGGAATTGTTTAAACAGGCAGTAAATAATTAATAATTTTCGTTCCAGTAGTGCAAAGACTTTGGGCTTTTCTGAAACAATGGAAGTTGAATGAGCAGCAGCATCAGTGTAGAGCTGCCGCGCCGTGTAGTGGAGTAATATCACCCTCACCCAGCTTGCTTGTTTGCCTCCTCCTGGGAGGCGATACTACAAGTGAGAAAATGCACAGAATTGTAAAGGAGATGAAAAGGTGAGCAATTTAGCTGATTTTCTTGAAATGTTAATGCAACATGACCAAATTCTTTTCCATTGTTTCAACGAAACTGAGGCTACCCACTCGTCCATCATCAAATATTTGCTTCAGTATGACCATTGTTTCGGTCAGTACATTTCAAATTGAATGGAGAATAATATGAAATTCATGACTACGACGACTACGTTGTATGTTGTCTTTCAAGGTGCTTCTTCAGGGAGGAAGGGAGAGTAGAAGAAACTTCTTGAAATGTTTTATTTAAAATGGTTGGCATATATCATGATTAATTGTTTTGAATGGAATCTGACACGAAAGTTATACTTTTGCATGCTGAAACTGAATGGAGAAATGAAAATGTATTTAGAAAATTGAGATAGCTACTTACAGACTAGTGTTTACTTGCTTCGGCAATGGTTATTGGTTTAGAGAGGAATACAAAAAAGTAGGGAAGTAAAATTGAAAGAATACCTAGTAAGTACCTATGAAATGAAATGTAAAGTGTCATTTTAAACATCTATTTGTCAATTTCTGTTGATTATGAAGTGACAAATGTTTGAATGGAAACGCAAGAAAACCTTCAATTTAAAATTCATTAATCACTATAAATCTCCGGGACACTGAGTACAATGATGAGAAGTCAGCAGTTACGGCTCATTAAAATGTGTGCACAAAGCTGTCGAATTACGTAAAACGTACTTATCAGTTACGTGTCTTGTTTTTGGGGAAAATATTGAATACGGAAGATTGTATCGTTGATGTCATTTACAAATACTTGGCCAACATCCCATATTCCAAGAAAGTGAAGATATAAATCTGACTTCCAATCCAATTGCTCTTAATGCAGTAAAATCTACAATCCAAACCCAGTGATATAACAGCCCCATCTAGAAACAAGCATGTATTAATTTTCCTGTAAGTATTGTAACAGCATCTTAAGTACTAATATGATGGGAGAACGATAGCAAAAATATACTGCAAAGAAACAAAAACTTGCTTCCCCTTCCTACTCACATCTTTGTTTCTGGTAATTTGAGCTGAAGAAAATAAGTAAGTTGTAGGAAAGTAAAACAAAGGAAAAGAAAGTGATCTCGTCATCACAAATGAACTTTTGCCAAAGTCAAGTCAAGTACTTTATACATAGATGTACCAAATGCTAATGGCAGACAAGATTGGTTGAACTCTGCGTAAGCTAGGACTTTTAGGAGCGTTCAAGAAGTGTGGAAAAGAAGATGCGTGGTATGTACAGACAAAGAGAGAGAGACAAGAAACTAATAATTTTTGTTGTTGTTGAAAACAAGAGTAGGGAAAATCCTTTAATAAAATAACAGCAAATTCCAACCTAAGTCAGAGGAGATATCTTTTCTCACTGCTGCTCTTGAATACTACTGACTTTGTGTACCACACAGCCGTATTTTCTCATAGAGATTGTTTCTGATTGTGGCGGTGGTGAGTTATGAAATACCATGTACAAACGGGAAAAGTTACTGCTAACAAGTCAGCAAAAGTAAAGCAGTCATAATAATAGGGGATACGTAGTAATGATAAGTCATGGTGGGAGTATATAAGCAGCAGGTTGCAATATTAAATAGTGATATCATCAAAACAACTTGCACAAATCTTCTTTAGTAGAAACGGTTGCTCGAAAACTGAGAAAGATTTTCACAGTATCACTACCATCGCCATCAAAGCGTATGTATTGTGCGTACGTGTCTATAAGGCAGGGTAAGATGGGGGATCTAGAGAAAGGAGAGAGAGAGAGTGGGAGCTGATTACACGGCAAGTTATTCGGGTCACGTTCCGAAATATATGAAGATTGGGGGCATCATCATCATATGTCTCAAGCATACATCTGTAACTTCCGTCCCGTCAAATACAAACATATCAACAGTGACGACTAGTTTTACTCATTTTAAGTCTATTCTCTTTTTCTATTACTGCCTTGTTTCGCTTATTATTATATTGGTTCCCGTATATCATGAACAGGATAAGCGATTTGATATCATATTATCATGAATTCAGACTCCAAACAGAATCAAATATTTTTTCTTCATCAGCAGAGTAGCGCATATTATTATGTATAATACATATATTCTCCATCTTCAACTTGGCCATTTATTCATGCAATCCAAGTCTTTCTCTTTCTGATCTTTTTTTTGTGAAGAGATTGCTGAAAGATTTTTGTTGCTGTGTACGAAGCGGGCGGTGTACTCATCTAGATATTTATGATTGAGTATGCGTGTGTGTGTATTAAACTATTATCCAAGTTATGATTGATGCTGTTGGCTATTCCGGTATGTCTTTCAAATTTCCTCCTCTTGAGATCTGCTCTATATTTACTCTAGCAATACGTAATACATGAAGATCTGATCTATCTACGCATTTGTATTTCATGGTTGTACGTGGAAAACATCATTATCGTATTGTGATTATTTTTCATCGCTCGCTATGCCTAAATGCTTTGTATTGCCCTTAACTCTTAAAATTAAACATTCGTTCAGTTCTGATTTTAATTTCAAGACTAATTTTTTTTCAATAGTTACAGTTCCATTAAATGAGAAGCATTAAATGTCAGATGCATGTTTAGCAGCGGTTACATTTTATTGCATACATGACCTTCCTCCTATATGTACATTTTTAAAGCAGCTCTGTTCAGCCGAAATTTATGTGATTTACTGAGAGTACATGAAAAAACAACGCAATGCATCTTTGAAAATGCATGGCTTGCACCTTGAATAAAAAGTAGTAGAACTATAGATAGAACCCAGTTGATTTCATCATAGCATTGTACTTATTTATACATGCATTTGTGGAGAGGTAATCCTGAAAAACACAAAATATAAAATTCCTTTGTTGTAATGAACAGTAT
>JAHZMZ010003031.1:0-27644 GCA_027743805.1 Lepidocyrtoides sp. E14 | reverse complement strand
TGACATGCTTGTTGGCAGCAGTAGTAGCAGCAGCAGCAAACAAAAAAAGAAAAAAGACTTTCTCATTCTTCCTCAAACAAAAGCCAGCCAATTCAGATGACGACGATGATATTATGATGATACTAAAATGTAAAACTGAACTGAATTAAGTAGTAGCGTATATGCTTGGTCTGTCTGGTTTCCGAGAAAGAAAAGAAACAAGATGAAGGTCTTGTGCATATAGTCAGCTGCTCACACATAATATTCCTCCATCTCCATCCGCATCCATCCTTCTTGTTCTCTTCATCATCATCATCACCTCCACCATCATCGTTGACGTCCTCCTAAATAAAAAAAAATTATTTTAATGTAAATTATCGGAAAGATGAAGGAAAGGGAAGTGAATAAAAAATATTCCCACTGACTTTTTTTTGTCTGTTGTATAAGTTATTATTATTATAACTCTTCCATTTGCTCTGCTGTTTTAACGATCATGTTCAAGATATTTTTTATATGAGACGATGAGAATCGTATTTGTGGAATAGTAATTCATTTGTTATTCATAATATTATGGCAGTTCAATCAATCAGTTTATATATTAGGCAGGGAATAGGAAAGAAATATTATCATTCCAGTGATAGTTAATCACTCTGTTTAGTCTTTGATTCGAGTGGAAAAAGAAGATGTTGGGAGGAAGATGACGGTGGTCTATGGTTAAATAATGTTTTGTTTATTATTGAAAGGACATATTGCCACCTCAGTATTTTAAGACCAACTACTGCGCAAGTTTTTTTCAGAAGCCTATTTATTTATTTATTTATTTTACTTTATTTATTGATTTATTATTTGCTTCTTCCTTCTCGCATTAAAATTGTGCTGAGAAACGCAGTTTTGTTGGTGGTGCAGTATTATTATTGTTACTAGGTTACAGTAGTGGTTCACGGAAAGTAAGTAATTGAAAGCAAATTTAATTGTGCGGATCGTAATACAGTAAGGTGGGGGAGGAGAAGGAGAAAGATATTTAAGTGTTGAGCTGAGGGCATGGTCAATTTTTTTTTTAAATTGCATTCTTTTCTAATTTTTTGACACATCTGTTATAGTCTATTTGGTTTTAAAATTGACTACGATATAACATGTAAATATCATGCAACCATAAGTGATTCTGTTGTGCAATATACCTAAATCATAATGATTGTGTCGTGATGTGAATTCAATTGTCACTGGTTACTTTGACAGTAAGCTAAGTGAGCAACTCAGTTTTTTTGTGTGGTAGGCAATTATACTTTGTAATTTTCACCTGGATTAAATCCGAGCGACTCCACATGATTGTAATTCTCCATTTATTATTGATCTGTGCTGCAATGTTCTAGATATCTTATTTACGTACGGTGGGATCCTGCCAGTGCAACTGGAACTTGCAACGTATCGAAAAGCTCAAGTTATTATTATTCGTTCGGTGGAACGGTTTTTACTTTGTTGTACTTATCTTGCCATATTGCCGTTATAGCCATAAATATCATAATATATCGTAGTGTGGAATGCATGCTCAAGTATTTGAAACTTATTGTGGGTATTCCACTATAAAAGCTGACAGTTTTATCAGCTGCTAAAATCAAAGGATTGCAATTTGTTGCAAAGCTCCATGAGTTTACATAATTTCCATTATTGTGCCTCAAGACTAGAAAGTGTTGTTATTCAAACAGATTTTAAAGTCAGTTACCAAAGAAAGATTTTAAATAGTTTCCAGTGTCGATATGTTTACTTACTTTACACAACTTTTATGTTGTAACAGTCAACGTCACATATAAGACGTACGATCTACCTATAAAGTTCAAACGCTAATTGTTATAAAAATACCCGTGCCAATAACCTGAAATTGGATATCGTTTTTGGAAAAAAAAGAATCATGTTTGCGAGAAAAAGTAGCGAAGGAGATGAAGGGGTAGTCGCTGATGCCCGACCTTATTCACCTTTAATGCCAAGCAGTACTCCACCGCTGGTTTTACCAGACGCTGATTCACCTAGAAGGACCTTTCTTGACAGACAAAAAACTAGGATAAGACGGGGAAGCAGCTCTAAAGGTTGTTAATTTAATGAAGAATGATGAATAAAGTAGTGCTTTTTGTGATTTATCGAAAAAGTGCACTTCAATATAATTATGAATAGAACCAGTTCGACATCATGGTTGGAAGTCACTAATGCTAGGAGTTGTAAATGAAATTGCGATAATATTGCTGGCACGATCAGATTAGATAAGGCAACGGATATGCAAAGAAAAAATTTAGTTATTTGATAATAGTTATGCATACCCAGTACCCACATGGTACATGCATGATATGTATGTCGTAAATTCATTGTGTTCATAAAAACACAACACGTATAGTTTAAAATCATTATCCAAAATCAGTTAAATGTCAAATGCGTAGGAAAATCAAGGAGATAATGTTGATGTTGTACTATGTGTGCAATTTTTTGAGTAATTGTTATGAACTGAGAAGTAAAAGTTATTTGAACTTTTTACGATAACATTCCCTATCAACCTCTTGTTGATACACTGTGTGACATAAAAATATTCCAAGCCTTCTAATCCCCAATTTAAGCTGTAATGTGTAATGGCAAGCAAATAGTTTTGAAAAAGAGTGATGTAATTAGTAGTACAGGTTTACAAGAACAACTGTCTTTTGCAAGGGTTTGCATGTTTTTTGCTCAGCACTTTTTATTTCTAAGACAAGAAAAACATTGCCCTGTAGAGGCTTCTTGGTTGCTGTATAGTAACGTAAATTGACAAAAATACGTAGAATAGGCGTTTTGCACGTTCAATACTTTTATGGTTTCTTTTTTGTACTAGTTGTACTTCTATGACTCATAAAATTTGTTTCCGGGCTGCTGGCAGCGTGCTTCTGAAATGGCGATTTTACTAATCACTGCATACCTACATCCATTTAGTTGACTAACAGCACAAAGAGTCTGCTACCCGTTGATTAGAACTACTCGTCAAAGTCAAAGGCTCGGTGAGTAGGAGAGTAGGCTAGGTATATTATGTGTAGCACTCGTCAAACAAAAGGCTAACCCATGATTAACTTTAATATTGTTACCTAAAAATTAATTTCCAAGCACAAGCCTCACTCGTTAGGTCCAAAATTTTGCCCTAAATAGTAATAATAATATGTTACATTTACATGAACTCCATCTGTTTTTGTAACTAATTCCTGTTCATACAACTTTAAGCCCTACTAATGATTTCTGTCCTGTTTCATGAATGAACATTCAAAACGATTTAATTTTAAGCCGAGCCTCTTGTCTATTCCATTTCCATTTTAATCGTTTTTGGGCTTATTATCCATGCCATTTATAAATACTGTACAATGAAACATGTGCAGATAACATGTACACCGACCAGGTTGGTGTAGGCTGTTGAATGAAACGGTCATTAAAGTTTTATCAGAAAATCCCAATGATAGAAATCTCATATTATTCAGAGACACACTTACTTATTGTTAATACTCTCGATTGATTGACTCGTTATCAGCTAGCAGCACATTTTCAATTTTCATGGACAGTGATCTTATTTCATGTATAAATAATCAAACCCATAAACGTTGATTTTTCGGTATGATAAATGAATTTTTTTTATTTAAAAAAAATCATTCGCTTATGTAAGTTTACCTAGGTATTCACATAAAATATATCATTATCATTAATTTTATTTACTTACATGTTTATGCTAGTAGTAAGTAGTGGATCAGTGCATCCAATGGCATATGAAATTCTGATGTCTATATGCATGGATGAAAATCAAAAATGGTTGTAGCAACTGACAGTGCTTACTATTAACTGATTGTGGTCTATATTTGCATATTTTGTGTTATAAAAACAATGAGGTTGTTGATTGATTTCATGGCTTATAGCTAGTTGTAGTATGAGTATGAAAATAAGAGATAATCATCTTAACATTAAATCCATGTAGATGTAAAAAAGCTGACTTGATTCTTTATTCCATGCACAGTATGTTCCTACACTGGAAAAGTAACAAAAACGTTGTTATCAACTGTCATAGTTAAAGTTTACGTTGACTGAGTGGATTTGATCAGTTCTATGGCTTAGCTGAAGTGAAACATGTAGGTACAAAAACAAAAGTAGTCGCTCATTTGCAAGTGCATGCTGTGTGCATGCCTCTCCAATCAAATCCATGTAAACCTCGATTAGTATCGATATCCGTTATTCATTTCAGTCTACTAATTACAGATAAGCAATTGAAATAATGTCATTCATATACATTTATCATGTACGTAAAGAAATGAAAAATCAACTGCGTCTAAACTTTGTTCATATTTTGGGAGTTCTTTTTTGCTGAAGGAAATTTAAAATATGCTTCGTAATTTTATAATAAAAACGTGCGAAAATTTGGAAAAATATTTTTCTATCGTATCGTCAAGATTTGAGTGTAGTGGGCGTTATCTGTGATTGAAAAGATATATAATTTGCGTGCCATATCGCAACTACAAATCAATTGTCACATTTTGCAAGCGTAAAACGTTGCACTACTTAAGTCATGAAGAAAGGTAAGATAGGAAGTTCTGCTAATTTTATTGTCGTATACATAACCAATTTTTGCTCGAATAATCAAACATTTATGTAGGAATCTGCTTCAATTCTCTTGTTTATTAGTCTATTTAAAGCTTACTTCTCATAATTGGTGGCTCCGAGTGGAAATTTGATTCTTATGTAGATTCCAAACGTTGCATACAACGGGCGCAGGTGCTTTTTCCGTTGTTATGTGTCACGAAAGTCGAATTTGTATGCACTTTTACTCTGTCATGGGGTTGAAAATGCAAATAAAAACTGAGCTTTGAATGAAATTTTGTAGGTGTCGCGAGAACACGTTGAAAATACGCACGTACTGCCTTTAGTCAGTCAGTTGTTGAAATGAAATCGGGCCGACCTGTAGCTACGATCTTCTTCTTAGTTAATTTTGAGATTCAACACATTCTACCTTTTGACTTGTGAGGGCAGAAAAGAGATATTGGTCTTATAATTATTGAAATGGATAGTTGTAAACCTCTTCGTGTTTCGGAAGATGAACCTTTGCCCATTGTTCCAAAATCTGTTGCAAGCAATCTGAAGCAATGGTATCCCTTTAATGGGGATTAGATTGATGATAAAAACCTACTTATAATAATGGTGGTCTTAGTCGTAAACGGTTTCCAGAATGTATGGACTCTTTCGCGGCCCCGGTGGGGAAAAGCGGCGAATGGTTCAGTGTATTGTAAAAAAACTCATGAAAAACTGAATGGTTGGTCCAGTGCCTGTTTACAGCGGCCTTGGATGGTTTAAAATAAAAATTGAAACATCTAGTCGTCCTGTATCTAAGGAAACTTATTTTTTCAGCAATGTGATTTATTTATTTATTTATTTATTTATTGCAGAATCAGAAAAGAAGAAGATGGGGACCGCTGCGGGGAATAAAACTCGCTTAGTGGCGATGTTTACTCTAACGTTTGGGTTCTTTTTGGTGGAAATAATTGTTGGATACATTACAAATTCCATGGCCCTGGTTGCTGACAGCTTTCACATGCTTAGCGATGTCGCTGCTCTTATAGTAGCATTCGTCTCTGTGAAGGTAACTTGATAACTTATACAAACCAACAATGTACTCTAGACATTTGACTGTCATCTCTCGTTAACTAATGCATAATTTGCTGTTAGATGGCTCCAAAGAAATGGTCTAAAAATACCTTTGGTTGGGCCAGAGCTGAAGTTCTAGGTGCCCTTGTAAATGCTGTTTTCCTTGTGGCACTTTGTTTCTCCATCATTGTGGAATCTGTTAAGAGGTAGAGCCGGAAGAATTTACTATCTTGAATTAACTAGATAATAATTTTCGTCGACACAAACTAATAGCTTCATATCTGTTATCGTAGATTTATTCACCTTGAAGAAATAGACGAACCCAAGTGGATATTAATTGTTGGCATTGCCGGTCTTTTGGTAAATTTGCTGGGTCTGTGTATCTTCCGCCGTAAGTACCTAAAATAAAATTCGGTAACTATAAATTATTACTAAAAGAGATGGCTACTTACAGTACCGTTTTTTCAACAGATCACCACGGTGGACACAATCATCACCATCACTCTATTAAACATCAAAGACGACTCACACGAATGGTCGCAACTGATGATAATGAGAACGACGAGAGAGTTACATCTGCTGACAATGCACCACCACAGCCCATTCCGGTACCCTCAAAAACATCTAATTCAGCGAGTCAGGTAACATAAAAATAAAAGTTGATGTGTAAATTCAAAATTGTTATAAAGAATGATAAAACTTCAATGTCTTGGGTGAAATCCGTGCAAACTATTTTCAATGACCTTACCTCAGGCTGTGTTGTTTATAAACAGATGAATATGCGGGGAGTATTTTTGCACATATTGGCAGACGCACTTGGATCCGTTATTGTGATTATTTCTGCCTTGATCATAATGTTTACCGAATGGGAATATAGATTTTACGTCGATCCTATCCTCTCTGTGTTATTAGTCATTTTGATCTTATCGTCAGTGTGGCCTCTTTGTAAGTGTTAAACATTTTATTTTGAAACTCCTAAATCGTTTCTTGTTTTCTTGATTTTTTAAAAATTAGCAAATCATTTGTTTTTATGACACAGTACAAGAATCGGCAATGATACTGTTGCAAACAGTACCCACTCATATTCAGGTAATTATCATTTTGCGTTTGTTGTATTAATTTGGATTTTTATGGGTTAATACAGAACATGTATCATTGTTTCCCTCTTTCCTATATTTTTTATAGATTGATGAATTGCAGCGAAAGCTAATTAAAGAGGTTGAAGGAGTAATTGCAGTTCATGAATTTCACATCTGGCAGCTTGCAGGTCATAGAATCATCGCATCGGCTCACATTCGGTGTGTATTAAATATGCATATTATATAGCGTAATGTTGTTTCGTGCTGGTTTTTTGTTATTGCTTATACATTTTTCTAATCTATTGCTGTTTAATTTTAGTTGTCGCAATTTGGCCGACTACATCCGTATAGCAGAAAAAGTCAAAGAATTTTTCCACAACGAAGGAATTCATTCAACTACTATCCAGCCTGAATTTGTCGAGGTATGTTTTTTACCATTGTTAATTTACTAGATATTTTTTGACAGCAATGCTCAATGTTTTTTTAAATATTCCAACAGCAATATCCAGACGTGGATCAGTCCAGGATGTATGATTGTTACTTATCATGCGCTGAACCAGGATCTGCAACCAGTTGTGCTGCAAATACATGCTGCGGGCCAATATCAAATGCCGACGGTACGGACGCAGCTACAACCGATACAATAGAAAATATTGAAGTGTAGACCCACCAATGTTGTTGTGCTACTCTTTTTGTAGCCCTTTTGTAATTATTGTTACAGGTCCAGAATCTTTTAACTAATACGTAAAGTCAGCCAGTTGTAAATGTTTTTGTATACGTGTCAATATGACTGGATGAATGAATTCAAACATTGTATATACAGACAGATAGTTATCTAGTTGTGATTGTTGATATTTAATTAATTAATTAATTAACGTACCAGTTAATGTCACACTGTGCGAACTTTGCTATTAATATGTACTGGTAAGAAAATGTAAATACGTAACAATTACAACAGTACGGAATTGTATCAGAGAAACCCTTTATCAAATTTTCACGGTGAAAATCTCTACACTTCCACGCAAATATCGACTGAACTTTTTCGTAAAGTTCTGAGTGCCATTTATTGCATTTGAGAATTGGACAAATACTATCAGAATTATTCAGCTTGAAATGTTTCCTTCTGACATTGTATATTCGTTCATCTTTCTGCTTGTTTTTATCATTGTAGTTTTGTTATGTGTTATTCTCCCAACTGAACAGCAAAACATACCTCAGTAACATAAATCGGATTATGAGTAGCCTGCCAAAATACCTTTTGAGGTTGGTTAGGACGTTAAGTGGTTTTTGGTAAGGGTATTATTGGTGGAATTATGTACACTAATGACCTGAAATATTCATTGTAACTTACGTCTTTGGAAGGATTATGTAGCGTGTTGTGTAGTGTCAGTTTTAGTTTTGACTTTGGTGAAACATTGTCTAAATGATGTACGTATATCTCCTGTTTGAAAAGTCGTCGTCGATTTGTAATGATCTCAGAAAAATCCAAAGAGTGTATTTCTTTGAGTTGTTTATTAACTGAAGCACAAGCTACTGTTAAAGCTGCTTCATTTCCGGCTGATTTGACTTGCATTAACAAAATCATGGTAAGTAGTTTACAAAGACCTTTTGATTGCCTTTTTGTGTTACTCTGGACTATGATGTCAAAATGAAAGCATGATCAATGGTCCAGCTAGCGATTAACATGAATGCAAACGAATGACTTTGAATCGAGTGTCCATTTTAAATGCATGATAGAAATATTTAAACATTTTTTATCTTCTTACACTAAAAACTTACTTGGTTTGATACTACTGATTAAACGTGTTTTATATACTACATCAATATTTAACTTACTGTCCAGGTTATCTTGTATTTCTCTTAATATCACACTACTATTAACTAATTATATTTGGTTAAGATACTGTGGTTGAAAGTTATGGAAAATCAATAATTATAGATAAAGTTTCATTTTCTGCTTTTACGATTCTCTCAATATGCTATTACTTGTTGAATATTTTGTTTGATTTTTTAAGTTACTCGTCACTATAAACAATTTTAATTATCAACAAAGTATATTCCATTAGTTTAGTAACTACAAATCGTTATCAATTTAAATTTTTTATAGTTTACTGCTTTCATATTTAATTGTTTTCCAATTCGAGCCTTGTTAAGCACGGTTATCATTGTGCTTCGTTTTGATGGCAAAGTGTAAGGACACAACGCACGCACTAGTACTTAGATAATGTTTGAACACTTATTTGAATTGGACAACCTTTTTGCGAATTACCTGCCAAGAAATGCACAGCATACATTTGTGCTGCACAGCCTAAACCAAATTTGTGCTCTGACTGACTAAATTATTTACGTTACGAAAGTTGTGCAGAGTAAGATAAACCTACTGTTGTACTTACAAATTATTGTCAGAAATAAAAAGTATTGGATCTCTAGGATGCAGTGGCGAAAACTACTCATTATTACGCAGACAACGAAATAAAAGTTTTACTTGCATGACAATGGACAATGAATACAAGGGTGAATTTTTAAGTGCAATATGGTTAGTAGTTTGGTACGATAAGTGATATTATGTAGGTTGGCCTTCACGTGTCTAATAGCAGTTGCCTTCTAATATTATAATCTTCAAGCAATGTACGTTTGACTTACTATTAATTAACAACCAGGGGTAATAGTGAACATTTGTAAGGCAATAATTTGTTAGGCAATGCCGATACGTCTTGAATCAGCGTAGAAAAAATTACTCTCACAGTCAAAATTATTAGCAGTGAAAGGACAGTGACTCAACAATAATTTTACGCATAACAAATTACCAAAATTTGAGAAAATATTTCCAGGAAATAAATTCTTTGCGTCTAACAACACGGTTTGATGTTATATTGTTTGTATTTATCCAGTACAATTATATTTACGTCTAAATGACGACTAAAGAGTTATGAATACTAGTTTTTTTTGTTAATAATTACTGTGACTCACTCAAGAGTCTAAGTTGTTGGAAGAGAAATTTTGTATTCGTTGTAGAATAATTACTTGTATGTATTTATATCTAAACATTATTGTTTATGGGCGTTGATAAGAGTGGGCGTTTTTTAAAACTTGGCACGCATGTGGAATACTTTCAAAAATCAACTGTCAGCAAGAGTTATTGAGATCCTTGGTAAAAGTCTGTCAATCAATAGAGTAGTAGAAGAACAGAACAGCAATAACAAGGCATGCTGTAAGCACAAACTTGGCTTTTAAATATCAAGATTGAGGTTTTAATATTCCTGTTACTCTAT
Organism: Lepidocyrtoides sp. E14; assembly: GCA_027743805.1. Lineage (NCBI taxonomy): Eukaryota > Metazoa > Arthropoda > Collembola > Entomobryomorpha > Entomobryidae > Lepidocyrtoides > Lepidocyrtoides sp. E14. Next base: position 17,689 of record JAHZMZ010003031.1, on the reverse strand, counting down.
ACAGGTTATAGTTTGCTGTAGTAAATACATCCACATTACGCGTAATGGAACTGTAAACTATCAGTAGATGGAAAATACTTCAAAGAGAAACACCACTACATTTGTGAGACGATCACAAATATACATTTTTCAAAGGTTTAATATACGAGGTCTATTGCCTCTCTGTGAGGAGATGCAGAGTATGCGTTACAATTTTGAGAAAGTTGTATTTTTAAATGTAAGTCTATGTACTACCGAATCTAGTTATGGGACGCCGGCTAAATATAAATAATGTCTGATACATAGTTAATTGTGATCGTTGGATATCCATCGACTTGTTATATAAATGAAATGAATACAAAATCGTATAACGCAGTTGTTCATATGCAACATAAGTGAAGCTACAAATAAAACAAAGAAATTTAATAAAAACAGCAAAGAATCATTTTTGCCAAGTTTTCATCAATTTTATTTATTTCCCGTTTGTTCTTTTCATGGAAGAGGTTATTCAAAATGCACTGACTCACGCCAGTTAACAGATATTGTAATTTAAAAAAAGATTTTATGCGACAAACGTATAATCATTTTGGAAGATGATAGCTGGGATCATTTTTATTGCATCCTGGCTGTAAGTCAAGGAAAACATTGTGATAACATCTTACGTTACACCAAAGGGCACAAATAGTATACAATGGTTGCAGTACCACTGATAATGTCGTTGGTTAGTTTCATTGTAATTAATGCTTTCATCCAAATTTTCCAATAGTGTACTTATAATTTGTAGGGCATTAGATGTCAAGTAGTACCATAAATATGTATAACGTTGTTAATTGATGTATAAGTTAATATAATGCTAATGTCTTAGCATTTTGACTAGATATTTTTTGCAGAACCATGTTGAAAAATTGGTGCAAATTTTAACCCAAGTCGGATAAATTTTGCAAGCAACAAAATCATTAAAGCCTTCTAGCGATTTTGACAAAGTCAAAACAATAATAGATATTTAACAACTTAATGGTAGTTTAACGTTAATTAACATAGCAACATAACAATTGATAAAAATTTAACTAATACAAGTCAACAGTAAGTTACCAATTCCTAAGTAAACGAACTTGGTAGTGTATTTATGTGATATATGTATATGTATATATATAGTGATGAAAAGGTAACGTAGGTTCATAAAAACTATTCCTAGCCTTTTTTGGCAATTGCCTCTTCAAGTTAAAAATGACGTGAATACTGAATTATATCTTTTTATAGCACACAGACTCTTTCATTAAAAAGTACTTCAATTATCAAGGCATACCAGGAAACTCGAAGAAATTAAAAAGTTGCTAGCTTGCTGGAGTGATTAGTCGTTCAGGGTGCTTCCTTTATGTATCCTGCCAAAAAAGTTTTGCAAAAAGTAAAAACCAATGCACTGGTCATGTGCAAAGTGCTTACTTCGATGTAGTTAAATTAAGACGTATATTACTGGTACGTCAAATTACCTATTAATTTTATGAGACTGTATCATACATACATTGTGATATTGAATTTTTATTACATTTAGAAATCCAGCATAACCGTCTTGCTAGTTTACGCACCAAAATACTATTTGTAAGTTGTGTTTTAAGTTTGACTAGTCAATATTAATATTGTATATTATTTATTTAGATATTATTGGCTTAATTTAATTTACTCCTCTAGGGAACCTACCTATTTATTTTGCGTTGAGTCGTGTAAAGGCAGCCCCAAAAAATTAGATTTGCGAACCATTTGGCATCATCAAAGGAATGGTTAATAATGACAGGAGAAAAGTTTCAGATAAGTATCCAGTTACACTTTTGTAACATACAGGTAAAAAGGGTTATTACACCACATCAGTTTCGGCTGCGACATGCTTCCAAGAAAGTGGAGTTCATTTGTACAACTTAACCTTCTTAACAACTAATAAGGTATTATTGGATTACGTATGTATAGGTTTATTTTGATGAAGTGGTTCTGATCATGTGTTCGTGACATTGACAGGGTAGCCTGATGTGTTGCTTAGGTTTGTACGTTCCCAAAGGTTCCAGCAGGCGGTCTATACCTTTTTGGTAATGATAAAACTTGTAAATGATTAAACGCATACTTTCGTTGCCCAATATTCTTCAGTGTGTTTTCTCGACGACAGCCCTCACTATAATATTACAACAAAGTAGTTCAGTAAACCATTGGGAAAATATGATGTCTAAATTGTAGTTTATTTAGAACATATCTGATAGCTTTACCTTCTCATAGCGTCCAGCGCCGATTGAAATTCATGTTCTGCCAAATCATAGTCTTCTGATAAAATCTGTATTTGTTCCAACGTCACTGACATTGATGTGCGATCCTTTCCACTTTTACAGCTTGTATACCTCAGACCTAAGTGTTTTAGTTTTTCCAAAAATCATTTACTAAATGCCTCACCACTTTAAAAGAACTTTTTTTCATAAATCAGCATGCACTTACCCATAAGTGCACGACAAATTTGAGAAGATAGATGAATAATTGATACATTCTTTTTCTTTTTAGATAGCAACTCTGCGTGCATTCGATCCAACAGTTTGTCCAAATTCTGACCATCTTCTTGACCACCTATGTAGATAGAGCAAAAGTTTTATTTACTCTTACCATTTGATTGGTTTATGTTACAAATATTTTAACTGTTAATGATGAATTTTAATACATGCGCAAACTTTGACTCACGTTTTGACGCATATTTTGCCGGAAACATTTGCTTGCAAAATCTTCGGTAGTATTCATTTAACCGGGCAAAATTGTCAAGATTAGATCGTTCTTGAGGCTCCGTTAGGCTGCCTAACCTTTCAGCTAACGTTGCCTGCTCGTTAATTCCAATGTTGAAGAAGACAGGAGTAACGACGAAACTCGAACTCCAGTTCTTGTCAAGTGCAAGCATCGAGAAAACTGCTTCAGGAACTGGAAGAATCACTTTCAGGGCTGATCTTGAGCCATGCACCTTGGGAAGCGGCGGACAGCCCTCATCACCACCACCCATCAACATAACAAACTCTACTGTCCGCAAATCTTCGACAGCAACGATCATGTCATTAAACATTTCCGCCTCGTGAGAATAATAAGTTAGAAAGGAGTGAAAGGACACCAAAGGGCCCAACTTTGTCAGAACGTAAAGGAATGTTGGATCAGGTTTGCGACACCACAGCCGACCCATGAGACCTGCTACCAAGCTCGTAAGCTGGAAAAAAATATAGAAAATATTCAACACTCTAAGCAGTAAAATTTTGTTAAAAGTGACTAATAATACCGTCATACAGCGTGAGAAAAGCAGACATCTCGCCGGTATTTCAGTGCCAGAGACAATTTAGACTTCTCCGATGGTTCCTGCAATCTAAAGATACTGTGGGCCAAACGGCATGTCTTTAATAAACCGTCGGTCGCAAGTCTTAGCTTCTTTACACTTGATCTCAACTCATCACTCCAGTCAGTTACAATGGGGGTTTCCACAGGGCACGTGAAGTTAAATCTGCGGTGGTTATTTTCAACGGGCATAGATGCAGCCCTTGAGTGAACAATGTCAGCACCATTAGCCGACTTACAAGTTTCTAGCTCCTGCAGTTCCAAACTATGATACGCCAAGTCAGTGGCTGACCTCGAATCGGCAGGCTTGGGCTGCGTTTCCTGTCTATGCTGATTACGTCGAAGAGATCTATGTTGAACGTCAACTCCCATTCCACAGAGCATTAGAACCTTACTATTTAGGCTAATCATGCTTGCTTCAATGTTAAGTTGAGTCAGATCCCACGGTTCTGGCTCTTCCGTTGGTCGATAATAGTTAGACGAAGGCGAATCTAGAAATGACTTGACAATTTCTTCGATTCCCAAGCCCGAGTCTGGTGTCTTGTCTTGAGATTTCTTTGTCATTTCCACTGGTGATGACGTGTCTGTGACATCCACAACGTAACGATAAGGTGAGTTGGGAGTCTCGATTCCTTCATCAACATTACTCGGAATTTGAAGTTCATGTATTTCTTCGCTGTCAGCGCATTCGTATTCATATGCCTGAGACGTCGGAAGGGTGACTTTGTTGTGCTCAAGAAAGTCAAACGCCTCTTCAATAAGCGAATGATCGCAAACGCTTAACAGAAGGTGGCACTAGAGAAATAATGGAAACCAAAGTAAAAGATGGAATCAAACAAGCTCATCAAACTCTAGGGCATCAATTTACTTAAAAAACAAATAAAATGGAAGTAAAGCACAAATACTGAAATAAATAACTTACCCGCTGATATATTTCCTCTACATACTTTGGCATTCCATACGTTTTTCTTTCTTTAGCCAGCTTCATAATCACCTGCATTCTTTCAACAATCTCTCTACGCAATCGTTTAATCCCTTGCACAGAATCATAGGTAAGAGTAACTTTGTTACTTATGTAGTTAGGACTAGGATAGCCTTTCTTTGGACCTCTTTCTGACGATGCAATAACTTCAGTCTTGAACCTTTGAAGCATCCTACAAAATAAATAAATAAATATTTCATACTTAAATAAAATAAATAATCCTCGTTACATATTTTGAACTCTGAAGGAAAAAACTAACTTCACCAAGCCACCGAGATCATATCCCTGTCCATAAGCCGTAAAGGCACCAACCGTCATAGTGTCATGAAAACCACTTTTGTGTAAACTTTCGTTTTGCACCCACATTCGTTGCAAATGCAGGTTTAGTGGGACAAACTCGTAAGTTGGATCTGCTTTGGTTGAGCTAGGTTTAAAATTGCAGGATCCTTTGTGGGTCGCCAAAGCAACCCGTGCTTGTGTGTATACGTTGATTAGCCAAAGATGACGTTGAATCATTTCAGTTCGCACAGAGTGCCAAGGTTCACGCATGTCCCCTAGCCCAATCATTTCCTGAAGTAATTCCTTCTCTTCTGCGATCCACACAGATCTGTTACAAAAAAAGCAATAACGTCAAGGGATGACCAAATCATGACCCAGTATGGTGCAAGTCGTAGAAAGTAATTTTATATTTTGTTCTTACAATAACTGCTGTGGAAATAGGTACGTAAGCTTTGATTCAGCCATTATTTCATGTACATAAATATCTCCTCCAAGTCCAGAGTGAAAACGGTATGACTGAATGAAGGGATGACTGAATAGTAGGCTGAAGTTGCTTTGTAAAGGTACTTTTAACTTGCAGTACAATCGAGGCGGTAATGACTGCGTCCGGCGATGAGAAAATGTCTGAAATTTGAAAATTTCAACAATCTTATTAAACATGAACACACCTCAAAGAAGCAAAGTCTATAGTCTTTTTTGATAACGTGTAGATCAACTTTTTAAATTACCAAAGATGACGATGATGTGGAATGTTGGCTTTCGTATGGATTTAACCGACAAGGAGTGGATTCAGTACTTGAACGTTCCTCACGTTTTAAATTCCATACAACAATCGTAAGAAATCCAACATGCCGTGTTGAATTATCCGGACTTCGAATCGGAAGTCTTACACGATCAATAGCTTTCAATGAACCAATCACACACGTAAGCTGCCCAATAACTAAAGCCGTGCTTGTCAACCGTTCTCGAACGTCATGTACAGTGAAGCGAGCCTCTGAGCTCTCCGATATGCCATCGCTTGCTCGGAATGTGATAGTAGAAAGGAACACAGGATTACTACTCCGCTGTAAAATACAACCATATTATGTTAGCATAATGTGGCATAGCACGATTAATATGGGCTGCAGAATAATATTTCCATTACCTCTGCCATTTCAGTACAAGCATATTTAAACCACTGACCAGCAGGAGAATTTCTGGTATGAACAATAATTTTCGAAGTGGGAGCTCTTCCATGACTATCACAGAGCAAATTGTCACATGACAAAGATATTTCACATAGCGGAGTCTCTGATACGTCTAAATCAATAATATTATAAAGTTACATGTCACAGCTAGTATTAACATAATTATAAATATTATCAAAGTAGGATTGACTACATAACTTTTGACGCTACCTTTTACATAACCCGCAGCTTTCAATTGCTGCGACGAAGAGGATGGTCGAAAAACACTATTTACAGACTGATTGGATACTCTGAGGTTTATTTCATTTTTCAACCTTTCAACTTTTGCCTTGATATTCGAAAATGAAGCAAAGCNACTTTTGACGCTACCTTTTACATAACCCGCAGCTTTCAATTGCTGCGACGAAGAGGATGGTCGAAAAACACTATTTACAGACTGATTGGATACTCTGAGGTTTATTTCATTTTTCAACCTTTCAACTTTTGCCTTGATATTCGAAAATGAAGCAAAGCTTAAAGCATCGATCCATGAAGCTCGTTCAGCCTCACTTAGAGCTGCAAGATTGTAGCCGCCACCTCCTGCATGGAATGCTGAAAATTTGAAAAAGGACGTGGTTATAGTATATGACAGAACATAACTTACCATAACCAATAATAGATTTTTTTTGCTCATGGCTGTTTTCGAATTCATACTAATTTGGAATCTGAAGTATGAAGATGTTGAATCTCCTCCACCATCCTGTTTTTCGTCAGTTGTAATAAAATGATTTTCCAGTATAATCACACCAACAGGCTCTGACCAATGATCGGATGTTTTCAGATAAAATAGTAAATTTCCACATAGTCGAAACCATCGTTCAGCTTCCACTGTGTTTTAAAAATATAGGAAATGCATGACTTTTGTTTTCCAATGAATATTGTGTCAAAGTTGAGAGAGAATTTTTGCATAGAAAGATTTAGCACTTTTATACGAGTCACAGTTATTTAAGAAAAATGTAACCAGGTAGTGCCTTTAATACAAGTATATACTTATTACATCAACCAATGCCCCACAATAATTATAACAGACCGGATTCACCATTAGTCATTACACAGATGTCAAAATCTGTTACTTAAAAAACTATCTATAGTAGTGGTGGACAGCGGTGACAGCAGTGAAAAAGTGGTGTGAGTTTTAAACAAGCTACTTTCAACATTACATTTAAAGGAACAAGTTTCCGCCTACCACTAGACGACCAAGATGACGATTTCCAATGACATCACGGTACAAAGATCTGTGTAGCGTTGGAAATCCTGTACCCCAAAAATTGCGTTGGTACGTATGTATAAAGCTTACAACGAATGACCAAATAAGAGCTTGAAAGTGTTAAAAAGAACACGATCAGAATACGGAAATTATTAGCATAAGTTAAATTTGTACGAGCATACAAAGCGTTATTTAATAATAATACCATGGATAAGTAAGGTAAATGGTAGCACTAACTATATAATTAATTACCTTTATAAGCAAAGTACTGTGTACGACACAGATAACTTCAACATGTAAGACTAAAAGCAAGCTAGTGAAGTTAGTATACAGCAGGACCTTTAATAAATAAAAAAATAACGACCTTATATCAAAAAAATGAAATACTGCTTACAAGTACATTCAAAGCGCATTAAATCACGTAGCATTTTCAATTCCACTGGTTTTAATTGTATGTAGGTATTCATGTCGTAAGTATTAGAGGAATATTTTGTGAATCTACCTTGGCCACTGGGGGCAACACAGCTGAAGGAGTCCCTTCGCGTTGTCTGCTTGCTTCGTTTAAGTGAGCCCGTTTTGTCGCCTAAATTAAGTATGAAGTAATTATGCTTTAAAAAGAAAACGTTGATGAAAATTAAAAAAGTTTCAACAGCGAAACACATGCTGTTCCATAATAAATCTACTTGTTTAAATTTAGCAGACAAACTACGTAGAATATTAATAACAACGGCGTCATGAATTAATTATTATGAATACTACACACGATATTTTACACACTCAATACTAATTTAAATATTTTAAACGCAAACGTCTATGTTATATATCACCAACAGCGAAACGCAATACATTTTTCAAAGTAGATGCAGTCAAAATACTGAAAGCTCTTATATACTCATATTTACTAGATCATATTTTGGTTATCGAAACGAAAGGCATACTCAACAAATATTACATTGGATATTGCGAAATATTTATATAATTAGATTGATGATAGTTGTTAAACTCTAAGAAAAGTACTGTACTGTATTCGATTCGAAACGGTTGAACACAGGTTGTGACTGGTTATATAATTCATTTTAACGGTTAATTCAATACAGATAGCAAAAAAGCATTCTAAAATAGTCGACAAAGATTTTAAACCTAGAACGCGATTAATTTGGGAACTTCCGAGTTGGGGCATGGTATGAAAAACGATTTGAAATATTGACGTGGAAACAGGATAGTGGATAGTTAATATTTGGTTTTTGATTTTATTTTATCAATTAGTGCTTGCTCTCAGTGGTACGGCTGGTTTCCATGTCAATGTTGCATGCATAGCTGGTCATGGTCAGTTCTGTCGATTTTTTCCTCCAACAACGCATTGTAACGCTTCGCATTTAATTTACTTTCGGTAACACGAGACGTGTTCCTACAAATCCTGTAGTATTCTTGAATCAATGGCTAAACTTGTATTTCTTAGCTTTTTAAGATTAATGATTCAATAATTATTGTATTGAAGAACAAATATTTGTAAGGACATAACTTTTAGCAATACTGGTAATCAATATAAAAAAATCAATAATGTAATAATGTTTAAAATAGGCTTGCTTACTTTCATTCCTCCTAAAAAATCCCTCTGTCCTTTCTTTCATAACAAGGACACCTTGCTTTTCGTATTTATGATCTGGCTGGGAGGCCAATGTGAGAAGTTCCTGTTTGTTCAATCTCATGTTTAAATGTCGTCAGTTAAGAAATTCACAATAGGGCCGTTTTGACTCCTTGATTTGGAGCTTCAGCTCGCCAACACGAAGAACTCCAACTTCACTTCAACCCACAGAAGTGGCTTATACTTACTACTCTGTCGTGGAATGATATTTTCTACTAATTATTATGACCATCATACTGACAGCCTAAAAGTATAATATTCTACTCAATAATTGATCCATTCATTACAAACTGCTACTTAAAATCAGCCCTTAGATCGCTCTTCTCATCACCCATCTTGTCTAAATTGTTTGTCCACAAACTTTAACTAGTGAATCCTCCTAAACTAGAGTTTTGATATGTATGTGAGATGAATAACTGATTTATCTACAAATGCAACGCATTTTCTCCCATATCGGTGCTTCCTGCAATTATAGTGTCGCAGTGTTACAATATTGTCATTCAGAAAAACCCGAAGGTAAAACGGAATTTCAAGTTAAATTGCCTTATAATGGTTGATATCACCAGGATTGATACAAACTATCTATGTAGCACTTTATTAGCAGCTGAAATTTCAAAAAAAAAGTTGGAGATCACCAGATTCACATTTCTCCCTTTGCTTGATCGACCATAAGTACTGCTTTACCGTTGCTACAGACACAGGATATTATGTTCCTATTTCCATGCATGCAATAATCATCATGTTTTACATCTTTAATACACAACTTCTTCCTCTCTCTCTAAAGCTCGGTTAATAATATTTACTATTACTACCCTTATTATGTGTTTATGTATATTGGTATAACAGGACTTCGCGCGGCCCTTTTCTCAACGGACGTCACTTATTGTCAGTTCGCATCTTGGAACACTACAAATCACCAGCAGCCAGATATACTAGCGAATAACGAATACCAGCGGAAAGAGAACCTTATTGTAGTGCAGCAGCATAAATATTCTGTATATCTGTCCAAACAGGTGCTATTTACGAGCCGAGCAGTCGGTAATATACTCCAGCAGTCGGTTGAGTGGATCAACTGAAACACACCTGCAGAAAGTAGAGCCGAGTCAGTTGTTGTTCTGGCAAAATATTATTTTGTATTCGCTGTTTCTCAGTCTTTCTGACTGCCTGGCACTTGCTTACATGCATGATAATATTATTTTGACTATGACTCAACTCCGGTGGTGCATGGTGGTCTGGTCAACGTAAATGTGGCCAACCGTGTGTGTTCTCGGCAGTACCCGACATGTTTTCGCTACAGAGCTGAGTCAGCCCAACAAAGTAAAACAATAGATTATGTCCTATAGGCTATAGCTTTAGTCTGAAACATTTTGATGACTAGGCACGTCAAGAATGGGAGGGTCAAAGGTAGTACACTCGACCGCATGAAAAATGGCAATATGTGCAATTGGACACTGCACACTGCACTGTTGTGTTGGCTAGCAACTATTGTATCAAAAATATCAATGTCGATGGAAATCATTTGTTTCAACAATTGTAGTCGTTTCGGTGGAGTAAAATAGACGCTAAGGTTACCACGGGTACGGGAGTCCCGTCGCGGGACAGGACCGCTGCAATAGGTTCCGGAAGTTTTAGATTTGTTTGATTAATTTTATGCTAGATTAGGTGCAATTAGAGTTGAGCATGCCAATTTAGATTAATTTTCGGTTTGATTTTGTTTTTTTTTTTATCCAATAGGAGGTCCTTTGACTATAAGGCTCGACCGACCCTACGTATTAATGCTTTTACAGCTTTGAACTGTATGAAAGAATTACATAAAAATACTACACCCTGTCACCTTGAATTGCAACAGCAAGTTGATTAACAAATGTTTTTCTTTTGAGATAAATTCCGAATTACTATTTACCAAAGAGAAACAGACATTAAACATTACATTTATGTATTGATTTAATGATATAAAAATTTCAGCTTGTACCTGTATTATTTTTATTTTTAATATTAAAAGAGTATTAGCAAATATGAAAAATATATGCTATGTCAATTTTATCGACAACTGCTACCGACATTGACAATATAGATACAGATAGTTCCTAAAAGTCCTCCTTTGTTTCATGATAATTCTCAGTACTCACTTCACTTCTTTGGTCTCTTCGGGGAGGTTTTAGTAGAGGCACTGGACGTTGTCTCAGAAGGCAAACCTATTATTGAAGTAAAAAATTCAGAAAGAGGACATTCATTAGATAATACTAGTATTGAGATTATCTTCTTTAAAAAATGGCACATAGCTTGTTGGAAAATGATAGTAACATGATAATGCAGTGTTGTTTGAAGGCGTTTGCATGAGGTTTCCAGTTGATGGCGCAAAATATATCTGTGGATCCTCTTAAATTTGAAATTCATTTTAAAATTAATTCCTTTCTGACTTAAGTATACATACATAATGTACTGGTTTGGTCATGTTGACTTACTTAATAATGGCGTGCAATTAAGTATTGAATAAGTTTGCTGATGCATAGTTTCAAGCATAGCTTCTGTAATTGATAATTTAGACGGCGCTGACAAAACTCTTTCCAGTGGTGGTACATTCTGATGAGTTTCCAGACACCCAGAAAGTGCGTTAGCCAACCATGGTTTCGGTGGGCAAGCATAAAGCACCTCAGAAACTTGTTTATGTATTTTTAATTCATTGTGTACTTCTTCGAGAGTGTGCTGAATCTGAGCTGCTAATAAAACCACTGTGTCCTTGATTGTAGTTAGAGACGCCAAAAGATCTATAGCCAAAATAAAGTGCATCTGCCATCTTGATAACTTGACTAGTTCCATATTAGTATTATTAATTAATATTAGTTTAATTAAAGCTGTTATGCATAATATATACCCGTGTCATTAGCGTTATACGCTCCAACAATAGTTTGAAGAGATATTTCGGCTTGCTCAATTTCTGCTTTGTATTTTAACATTTTCTCTGAGTATTTCTCAAGTAATTCCAGCAAAAATGTATTCAATGTCGCAGAAGTGCTTTCATAACATGTTGAATCATCTTTGGCTTGCGACAACAGATCCATTTCTTTGCCCAACTAAATCATTTTCAAAATATCACTCAATTGTGCTATTTTTTAATATTAGATGATGGATACACTACTTGAATTTATATATTTATATTTAAAACCTGTTGCATGTCTTTAATGAGCAATGCACTTTGCAACTCTTGCTTGTGCATTAGGGTTTCTAGTGCCGTTAGACTAATTCGAACTTCTTCTACTTGTTCAGCAACTGACAATGAGTCAGCGTCCAAATCAATAGATTGACTTGCGTCTCTCATTATGCTCTTATGTTTTTTAATGTGAGAACTATAAATTCATACATTAAATGAATATTAGCTGTAGCTGATCATAGATGACAGTATGACAAATACATAATACCACCGTTGTGTGCTTGTAATTTTAATATCGTCATCAAAAAAGGTGAAAGATAATATACTTAAGTTCTTTCACCACCGCAATGATTTCGGGAGGAACGGGAAGCTCCTGGACAGCTCGATTATCATTTTTCTTGTGCCAACTGGTATCAGTATTTGTTTCCGATGCTAATAACATGGATAATCTTGATCCTGCACCGTATGGAGTACCCCCTAATCCTCTAACTGGAGATGTTTTACTGGCATCTGTCATTATTTATAGTATTGAAATACCTGCAATGACTAAAAAATTCAACTAAACTGATGTTATGATTAAAAATTTCAGTTGAAGTATTTATTAACTTGATTGGATAGTAGTCGAAGTAGTTTTCGCCAAAGATGATGTTTCAATTGAGGTTCCACAGCCAAATGGGCTTTCCAGCGGAGACGTTATAGATCCAGTCAATGATCCTATCGCGAAGTTAGTTGATGCTGAAAGCTGTGATTGGCCATGACTAGTTAATATTGCAAATGACATGTTACCAGTTAAAATGATGCCTTCGTTAGTTAGCAACGTTATATGCCAAATTTTATAGGCTGCGCAGAATGCATTCTCACATATTCTGAAAGTTAAACCCCGGATTATTTGTACTTGCTAAGCTTGACCCTAACAGACTAGCTGTTGGTACTGCAGCATCAGTTGCCCCACCTCTAGAAAGGGTATCAAACAAAGATGTCGGTAATGTTGGTTGTTGTTGCTGTAGCTGCGGCATAACTATTCCAAAGTTATATCCAGACATTTTCGTTGAAGGCCGTTTCCCAATAGCGAGTTGTACTATTTTGGCTGTACTTTATTATCAAAAGCAATGCAGGGTCTGTCTATACATCCTTTGATATCCCGAACCGGCCAAACCTATGCAAAATTGAAAGTCAATCTCTTGACACTAATTATAAGCTATTTCAATGCTACGCCAAATGCAAAATTGTTTAAATTAACAGAAATTACCTGCAATCTTTTGAATATTGGTCAAAGCAATGAAAGCGAACAAGAATTAGGTATTGAATGCCCTTTTTAATTTCATGAAGAAAAAAAGTGATTAACCCATATCAAATTTCATGTTACTTCAATCAACCGACTTTTTTCAGGCTTGCTCTTTCTTTTGTCCCCGTCCCCTACTCGCGTCCAGTGTAGAATAGAGCCTCATCTCATTGCATTGCTGTTGCACAAAATATGAAATATCTCCTTCAGTAATTTGAGTTTTTTCATGAAGTTTCGCGCCGAAGGAAGCCACATAAAGCTGCCATAAAACTGCATAGCTGAATGTCGCAAAAGTTCCTGAAACGATTTGCATCGAAAATTATGTACGTTTTCTCTCCTACAATAATGATTGTTTCTGACGACGAAAGGTCAGAGAAGCCAAGGGTAAAATACATGATTTGGTAAAATGAACAAAGCGCATAATAAATAGGCCGATACTGGTGGTGAGAGAGTGACTGAATGCGCTGCAGGGTGGTAAGAATGATATTGAACAAATGATCTTGATCTGCAGTTGCTGCCAAAGAAATGATGAATCCTAATTAATAATTAATAAGATTGTTAAAAAAAGTTATTCGTCATTACTTGTTTTTAATATTACTTTTCGTACGTAAGAATATATTAATATTATTATTTATTAATATTTATGTCTTTGAAAAGAAGCAACAGAATGAATAGAAAAACTGACCTAGATGATCATAATAATTGCTTTCGCGTATTTCGTTCCTGTCTGGATCGTAGGACGCAGAAGATTTATTTTTTTAGCATCATAATATTATTAAATAGTCAACAGTTTCCGAACTTTTTTTTCTTTTGGAATGGATGGCAACTGGAAAAAATTCCCATTTAATTTCGTCATATTCACAACAAATAGGTATAATTAACAATAGTAAGTAAAAGTAACAATGACACAATTGAAAATGCAAGAACATAGCATCATCGAACAACATCTCCTTGACAAACATGGTATTTTCTTTTACAGAATAGGTTTCCATTCATTCTGTACTTTGTAAAACAATGGGAAATAATTTAAATGCGGATGTGTTTGACATGAAATTTTTTGTCAGTAAAACATGAACTGAAACATATTATATACTTTAAAGAGTGTCATATTTAACTTTTTGGTTTCGGAGGAGACGTTTTACAAACTTAGTCCGTAGGTAATAATAAATGCACTGCTTACAATGTAACATCTTTTGCGCATAAAACGTGATTTTCAAAGAACGCGTTTCCATTTTTGTACGTCCATACTTTTTTCCATTTCCATTTATATCATTAGTTTTCACCGTCATCTTACCGTATAATACCGTACCGTAGTTTAGAGAAGTTAAGTACTTAAAAGTTTGTAACGCAAATCAACAAGCAAGATCATTATCTCTATACAGTGAGTTTTCTATAATACAAGTCACAATGATATTCCTATTTAATTATACATTATTAATATTATCCTTTTTGTAACGTAACACTCATACGCATTCCTAACAATTAATATATGCACGTGAGTAGCTGAAACCATTATTTCTTGTTATTATTTTAAATTATTAGCTACGATGCAGTGCAGAGACGCATAAATAGACATAAAACTATTTCTTGCTGTCATGATAGCATAATATATATGAACTGCCGTGTCTACGTAAACAATAATTAATATAATAATAATAATAATCATGAGTTTATTGATTATTATTTTACCTTACTATGGTACAAGAGTTGAAAACATGATGTATCAGTATTAGCGACTTTTAACATTACTCAATTATTTATTACTAGTATGTATTACTTTGATTATTGTTCAGCTAGTCGACAATAAAACATCGCGAGTTTCACAAGCAACAAAGAAAAGGCATTGATAATGATTCCATTTTAAATGCACACATTTGTCATAGTAAATATCCCGCAGAGATTATTAGTTTCAGTTTTGTTGTATTTATTTTTATTTATTTATTGTTATTTGAAAGTTTTTCCTCTTTTTTACTTTCTTTTTCCCTATTTATATAATGAATTTGTTTTTGACAATTGTCTTCTCACATGAAATTATGAAGTAGTTTGTAAGCTTGCTTGTGTACCTAACATAATCTATATTTCATCGTCATTGTATTCTCTCTAACCGTTATAACGCTCTCAAATAAATTTTTTTTGAAACTCTCGTGTAGTAATGTAATAATCACTGGCACTGGCACATATGAAATAAAAAAAAACATTAAAGATTAGTTGCTCGTTTTACACTCAACAATCAATCTTCTTTTGAACTTCCTGACCCTTTGCCTGTTTGGCAAACACATTTAAAGTAAGCAGATAAGTTAATAGTACAGCAGTACCTTCGTTAGGATATTCGCTGTGACGATAATAATTTTATTCCCAGTCACTTCTTGATTATCGACAGTAGTTCAACGGTCAGCAATAAGAATGAAACGGTGATTTTCATATACACACGAAAGTGACTATCGTCAACTGCATCGTGTCGTGTCTCACCGTCATTTTTACTGCTTTTCCATTTCTACGAGAAAAACGAAACCTGTTGTTAGGTGTTCAAAATAATTACGCTTACAAATACCTTTAATTTTCCACTGCCAGATTAATATAGATCAGTGGAATTTGAGAATAAATCAACCCATTGGATTTGAGTGCTTTACTTAATATATTTTATATTTTTTAATTCAACGTACATGCTACTGAAAAGATTACATCTTTATATTCATCTTAACTTGCTCCGGTGTCATTTCTTTTTCCTGCTAATATTTATTAGTAAAAACCATTTTTCTGTCGTTATTACTATTTTTCTAACCCGTTGTTCATGTGTCTTTGTGCGATTATGAATATTATATTGCTAATTAAATCAATCTATTTTGATTCGTTGACAGTTTATGAAATGGATGCTGTTGAAAAACTTCAAGTCAGAGCACAACGTATATTTCCGTATCATGGTCCACTGGCATTAATAGCATAGATTGCTCAATAAAGCAGTTTTCATCCGAAAAACTCAGGCTGATTACTAACAACAATTCAACATGATGTGAGTGAACGCAAACCTTTTTCATTCCTTCGAGTTTGTAATAATTTATTATTCTGCCGTAGTGATTTGCTCTTTATTTGAAATTGCCAAAAACTATAACATTTGCTAATTAATTAGTAGCTCGTTTACTAGTTGTTAGGTAGGATGACATCTACGGGTTACTAGTCTCTGGTAATTGACAAAACAATGAGTTACAAATGAATGAAACGAATATAAACGTAACCATGTAAAATTCCAACAGTAGTGATACTTGATGGCAACTTGATGATTTCTGAACATTGATATACATAAGCTAATATTATGTGGTTTCTATTAAAACTACGGGACGTCGCAACAATTTTCATAAGAAATTAACATTTCCTTTTAAAAATTGTTACCTGATCGCTGTGGCACTTAAAAGCAGAAAAAATAAATGTGCTGTCATTCGTTACATCGAGCGTTGCATGGAATGGTTATTGCGACAGCAGAAATGCATCCATATATACTACCAACGATTTTGAAACGACGGTACGGTATGCTATTCTTCCGTTTCTTTGCTTATATGTTTGTAAATCTATCGATAATTGATATTCCTAAGTCTTAACAAACTAAACTATTTGAGTAATAATGCACATACGATGAGTCAACAACTTGCTGTTTCTGAGAAAAGAGTAAAAAGGATTCATATGTATGTAGTATGTCTGATATATTATGTATGTAGCAATCCCCTCTTTAACCTAAATGTATTCATGTATTTATATAAATGCGTTATTCCAAATTAACTTACGTTTACAGTATCTTAATAATTATAAAATAAAATTAAGTTGGTTAATGATGATAGACCGTGTACAAATACTGAATAATTGTCCACTAGCACACCACAAGGAACCAAGCATCATTATATGCAAGTTTTCGTTTTGTATTTGCACAAAGATCAAAAAGTATTCCCGTTTTGTCATGTTAAAAATATATATACCACAACGTACACCGATAACCCATTTTTCGACCTCTCCCTTATGGAAAAACCGCGTCTAAAGTGTTCAAGAGATCAACCGTATCATTAAAAGCAGAGTTGTCAACCTGATCACCCCCACCTCTCATTCCATCAACTAATAGATCTAAATTAAAATCCTGTTGATCCGAAATATTCAGCTGACCCTGACCGCCTACGCTATTTACCATATTATTATTACCCATGTTGTACATATTATGCTGTTGCTGTTGCGGAGTAGGCTGCTGCATTTGAGGGTGATGTGACATTGAATTTGGAGGAACACACATCATGCTATTATCGGTAGGTTTCATCGGAGGAAATCCGTTATTTGAGTTTCCGTACATTGACTGCTGCTGTTGCTGTGGGTGATGACCTGGCATTCCCAATTTCATGGTATTAGGTCCACCAGCGTGCTGATTAAAATTGGGTGGAAGCTGCAGCTGAGATGATTGTTGCTGCTGATGATGATGTAGCTGCTGTTGTTGGGGATGATTTTGCGATGAAATACCCATATTAAAATTAGCTGTTGGTTGACCCATCATGTGATCATGTGGCTGGCCGAAATTATTTGTCATTTGTGGAGGCCCTTGAACTGAGGCCCCTTGGTTTTGAG
>JAHZMZ010003030.1:0-17694 GCA_027743805.1 Lepidocyrtoides sp. E14 | reverse complement strand
GACATCGTGATTTCAATAAGTGACTTCGTCACTTAATAATTAAAACTGGTAACACAAATTAACAAAAAAGACGACGGCATACACTGTACTTTTATTTCATGATGTTATAGTTTAACCACACACTATCAGATAAAAATGTCAATTCTTTTTCCTTAACTAGCACAAATATTTCTATCGATGTGCAGTGGAAATGCAAGACAGACAAACAAACGTATTGCTATTTATTAAAATTGCACGTAAACGTAAATATTGTTGTGTGTTATTTTTTACATAGATAACGACACTTTTTACTTTGGGAAACTCTAAGGAACCATTATTATTTAAAAAGTCATTTACATTAAAGTACAAAGAATTAATTTTTTTTCCTACAGTCTATACCATGAAATTATTGAAAAATTAGTAGCTGTCTAATACATACATACATATCTATATATATGTACCCACAACTGAGAGAGAGTGTGTGTGTGTGACCTGAGTTCATTTGTTGAGCAATGAAATTCTAGGTTGCTTTCATGCTTTAAAAGCTGCTATTCTTTGCTCAGCATAACGTAACACAAGAGCAGTAATCTACGACGTCAAGTAAGCTAATTTATTATTTGGAAATTGTTTTCTCTGATTTTTTTACTTCAAGGCATATAATATGTATATTTAAATACATAAACATACACTTAGCATTTAAAAAGAGAACGAAACTTCAATTACATTGATTTCTTTTTATCGAAACGTTCACTATATGATTAGTATTAATTATTATTAAATAATTGTTACATTCTCGTCTACTTAATTTTTACGCATACATATATATCGAATATTTTTAGATTGCATATTATATTATGATATTTTATCTCAAGTAATTTGTGATTTCACGAGCGATTATCTACTTTTATCAATATATACAAGTCATGTGTAGATGTATGTATTCACCTTCGTCATCATTTTCAGCTTCAATTTTAAATGGTATTTACTAATTTTCAATATTTTCATTCCAATAATCTCATTCAACATTCAAGCACATTTGGTACCTTGTCGACCTGTTCAGAAACTAGCATGAACAATCATGAAACTGAATCTTAAAAATTTTATATGAGCAATTTAATACTTTTATTTAATACAGTTAGTTATGTGATCCACCACCCGTGTGCCGCCAAGTCTTCCGATGTTTGATCACTTTACTTTGTCAGTGGTTATTGTGGTATGATACCGGTTGTCGGTGCCGATGCTGTAAATGATGATATTGTAATAATCTTCTTTGTAAGCCTTTTCCTTCAACTCCTAAGCTTATCATCACTGTTCTTACTTTGCTTAATTGTTATTATTATGGTTATTCTTCTTGCGAGGACGATCCCGTTCACGGTTATTTTTTGGTTGCTGGTTGTTATTATTGTTGTCCCTTGCCTTGTTCCTTTTGCCACCTATGACGACAATTTATGTGAAATATGAGTTACGCGAAAAAAGTCATTCCATGCGTTACTGGTATTTTGTACATTTGTATAAAAACTGTACCTCCTCGTGCACCTTCTTTCTTCCCCTTGCATTCCTTCCGTATCGTCTTCTGCTCCTCACACACAGCCCTGTCTCCACGCTTTAATGTGAATGTCCGAGTACGAACTTTTGTTGATGGATCACACGCACTCCAGGATCCCTTCTTGTATTTGCACATTTCTGTAATGAAAAAGATAATGATTTCATTTCGCAACGAAGTAAAAGAATTTTTTTTAGTCTAATAGAATTATCCAGGTGCGTAATACCATGTGCATAAAACAGTATCTCTAGGTATTAGATAGAGCATAGCATGATACAATTTATTAGATCAAACCAACCACACGTGGTGCCATGTAGTCTGTGCCAAGAATAAAAATCAGTAGTTCACGTCATGATATTTGCGTGCGTGCAAAAATTTTTTTTTGCGATAAAGAAACAAAGACATCATAATATCAAATGTACTTTTACAGTAGCAATATCATCTTCAATTTTATTAGTACTATCTCTAGTCTTGTCTGCATTGCGTGTGTTCATATCTCTGCTTATTTTTTTGCACAGCATTCTTTCCAACAAGTTTGCATGCCTACACGTTTGCGAATGCCAACACATATAATATAATGTATGTCTATATGTGTATGTAAGTAATGCAAGAATGATGTTTGCATAAAAAGTAGAGTAATGTTGTTTTCTTGCTTACTGTTATTTCCATTAGCGGGGTCAGCCTGACGTGTAATACGTCTCAAGAGGTCCAGGCCATTTTCATACTCCACTTGTGCTCCCGTCGACACAAATGCCGAAGAAGAAGAGGAATCCTGTTGTTCTGTCATTGGTTTGGAATTTACATGATGAATGCACAAAAAGATCAGTACGGCAGAAACAATAAGCCCAAGATTATTACGCTTCATCGTCATCTTTCTTTTTTTCAATTTGAACGACTGATTTAAAATCCACTTAAAAAGTCCCCTTGTTGCTACTCTTTACTGTTTTGCTTTCCTTTCTGGTTCCTCGGTCACTGCAAAATTTCTGAATTACACAAGTACGTATATCTGCAACTTGTTTTCACTTCCCTCGAAAAGGAATTCCTGAAAAAAAGCATTAGAAAAGATAATGATACGTTACAGCAGTTTGAAAAAGTGAATTAGTGTTTAATACGTCCCTTGCTAATACACCCCAATCTACCAACAGCATTTTTTCATTAAGCCCAGCGGTCATAAACTTAGATATTACTACACTACTCTCTTTTGTGTACCAATTGAAAATCCTCAGTAAAAAGTAAAGCAACTCAACTACTCAACAGGAAGAGAAAAAAACGTAGTCAAGAAGATATAACAATAAACATAAAATCTTACGTTTTTCTCTCTTACTCTCACCCTTTCCACTCACTCTGATCTGATTCTTTCTTTATGTCAAGTGCAGCAGTAGTAGTAGTAGCAAGCAAGCACAATAAAACATTCCCTTTTTTTATTTTTTTATTTATTTACTTACTTACTTACACCGACAACCTAGCTCAATACGCCACACACATGCACGCACACACGCCAAAACACGCGAAAAAAAATTCCTTTTGCCTTTTTACACATTCATTTTCTGGGAAATGTGCCAACTTAAAAAAAACACACACAAAACAAATCTCTATTACGGCTTAATAACAATAATAATCTTGTTTCACTTTCTTACAAACTCACAGACATACAAGTCTGGATAAGAAAAATGAAAATGAAGGAGAGAAATGCTTAGAGGTACTTGTCAGAGAAAGAGAATCAAGTTTTTTTTACCACTAATCTTTAATTTGTCATTAAGTAACAATCGTAATAGTAAATGCGATTAAAAGTAAAAACGTATCAGAGAGTGTGTAAGTAGTGCTCACTACTGCGAATGCACACACTCATCAAACACAGCAAGAAAGCAAACTGTTTTCTCGAGCGACAACAACAGAACTAAACATGTAGAATAATAAGAGCAGTAAGTAGCCGCAGTTCAGTTGAGAGTTGTGAAAGAGTAGTAGAGTCAGTAGTAGACATGGAACGCAAAGAGTGAGTGGCAGAGTATGTTATTTTCCCCTTTTGCTTTTTACTATGAAAAAAAATTTTTTTTTTTTTGTTTCTGTTCTATCCTTCTTTCTCTCTGATACCAGTTCATCCAGAGAGAACGAGTAGCAAACGGAGAGCAAAGCAATTTTGTATTGTTCAATGGCAATACAAAAACAGAGAGATCTTTCTTTCTTTCTTTCCTTACTCTCAACCACTCTCCCTCTCTCTCTCTCGTCTTTCTTTCTGAATGAAATGTTTGCTTATTCTGGAAGTATACGAAGGAAATATGCATGGAATAATAACCGTGTGGTTGGCGGAAGTTTTTTTCTTTCTTCTTCTCAAACTCTGACTCTAACGAACTCAAAGCTTGTACAACTAAGTTTCTACAGTTTGGTTGCAACTAATACTGAAGAAAGTATAATGACCAATAAACCCTGTCTTCTCAACAATCTCAACTTACTTAGATCCCTGGTTGTCTTGTACTTTTTTTCTCCTGCTTCTGGTATTTTTTTTCGTCCTTTTCAGCTAAAAATGCGAGCAGAGAAAAAAAAATGTGCCTCTTCTGTTCCGCCTGTCTGTTTACTACTACAACCACCACCACCACACCACTGACTAAACTATCTATCTCTTTGACTGACTCACATTTCCTTGTCTTCTCTCTCGCTTCCAAAATTCTGCTGTTGTTGCTCTTCTTCCTCTCTTTTACTTTTCTTGTTAAATTGACTGACAGCTTTTAGTCAGCAGTGGTATGGCAGCAGTTTTTATTCTGATCCGACGTATTCTAGCAAACCAACATCACACCATAAACAGACCAGTAACAAGGATCAGAGAGAATGAATAGGTAGAGAGTGAGAGTGAGAGAGAGAGAGAAATGTAGAACGCAAGGCTTTGTTGTTTGCGTCGTAAGGAAAACAGACAAGGCGACATGAACATTTTACCCATCAGCTCATCAGCAACAACAACTAGAACAAGAGATTTCCAGCGTCTTTGAGAAGATCTTTTCCTCTTGTTTTATTTGTTCCGTTATGTCTGTGTAATATGCTCAGTACCTATTTTATTATGCTCTTTGCTATTAACTACGATATTCTGCAGATTATATCCACAGTCCCATGGCCCTTCTTTTTTTCTGTATTTTTCTAGCATCTCTCCTTATGCTGATACCCTGGGATAGCTAAGATGATGAGATGTTTTTTTTTTGCTTCTACTACTACTACGCCACCGTTGTATTAGCTTTCTGTGTACTTGACTATAGTTCTCGCGAAAATTACACATATTTTTAAGTAAGAGAAGAAAATATATAGGTATACTTACTCCAGTACGTACACAACCTTTGCAGGTTACTTAACTCGCCATGCTGCGGTTACTATTTTATAGGGGTACTTACCTACGTGGCGACGTGGCTGGTTGTGGGGTACTTGTAGTTTAGATATTTGTACGTCCAGTTTAGCAGGAGAAGAGGAACAAGCCTTGTAAAGACTCTGAGAAAAACACCATTTTAAATTAAATACGAACCGTTGTGTGGTAGAAATGGAAGTGCTTGTCCTTACTAATATTTCTTACGACGTCGTCTGCTTTGAAGAAGAGAAGAATAAAGTAGGAAGGGGAATTTGGTTGCTGCGTCTCTCTCTCTGAGAGAAGCGGTGCAGTGGTGGTGAGCTGACGATGATGATGACGATGATGACGATGGTATATGGTACTCTAAAGCCAGTTCTAGTATGGTGCTTATACACATTATCCTATCAGATGCTTATGCATACGTGTCATTTTTGTTTCAATTTAAAGGCACTTCTCCGCTTTTTTTTCTTAAAAGGAAACTGAATAATAATAAGAAGAAGTAGGCAATGGGAAGAATATAGTCAAAAGTAGCGTGTAAAATGTAGTCGAAGTAATAGTATTAGTGGAGGTAGTGGCACTGTTGTAAAATGATGCTGATATTATGTGGCCTAGAAATAGGGCGGATACAAAAGGATCAATATCACTTTTTACGTACATATATCATCATCCTCTCCTGCTTCATATTACAATGTGGCTATGCCTACATTTTATTTTTTAACTTGTGCATCTATTATGCATGCATCTTGAGCCTATTTTTCCCCAAGAAAAAAAAATAGAATACTTAAGGGCAAGCTTTTATATCTTTTCCTTGTTACTTTGCGTCTCTCTGACTTTGCTTGCTTCTGCCGCCGCCGCTGCTTCTAGTGCTACTACTACTACTGCTGCCGTTGCCTCTTTGTCATGTCATTCTTCCTTTTCTTGTGGAGAACTGAGAATAATATTGTAGGAGTTCCGTCGTTTGTTAAAAGAAAACTTTTATGCATATTCCATAAACCGTCTAACTATTTATTAATATAAAATGTACGCGAAGGAAGGAACATACAACGTAATAATGATATTCTCTACTCGTCCTTTACCCCTTATTTTCTCCATCTCTCTCTCTCTCTCTCTCCCTACACTCATGATAATAACAACGTTGTTCTAGTCCATATTTCCAACAAACAACGCAACGGAACAACGTCTCATTCTCCTTTTTCCCAGAGAGAAGAACAACTAGAAAGAGCAAGAGAAGGAAAAAAAACTGGAAGAAGAACAAAAAAAGGAGAACGACGACGATGAGAAGTTAAGCAAGGCTGCTCGGTCTCTGCCCCGACTTGCTGCATTGAATCCTCATTCTCTCTTTTTGCTCCACTCCATAACATTTTTCAGCATCATCCCAGGGAAAAAAAACAGCATCTAACCCTTTCACTAATATGTCAGCAAAAAGGTATATTCTTACAGTCATGTCAGCTTAAATTTATATATTATTTAGCCTATCAAGCAAGGAACTACGATACATGGATAAAATTTTGTTATGCGGAGAACATCATGCAAGAAAAATACATTGACTTGCTCCCGTCTAATTTTTTTTTTTTTTTTTTTTGCTCCTTCATCGCGTAAAGTTCACTATTTTAAAACTTACTTGCAAGCAATGCTACTGTGGAAAGACTATCATCAAAATATTATGCTTGTATTATCTGCCTACATTATTACTGCGTTTTTTCAACGTTTTTTTAAAAACTACTCAAAACATTCTCAAGTCGAGGACGAGTTAAAAGTAACGAAACTGGTGATTATTAAAAGTACTTAAAAAAGGCAAAAAGGAAACGAAGCAATAAAAAAATCCTTTAGTGGTATCCTTCTCGGTAGAAGTATGAAATAAGCGTAACATGAATGAATATATATATATGCATCATAGAACATAGCTACTTGTAAACTTTTTTCACTTTCAGTTTATATATTTTTTTTATTACACCTACCTACCTACCTCTACCTTACTTACTTATGTACATGTCGTTCTGAATCTCATGTGGTGGTGATTCTTCCATTCTTTCTTGTTGTATAATGTATTGGTTCATTTTGCTACTTTTTTATTCTACTTTTTTCCTCCCTCCCCTCTCTACAAAAAAAAATTGCTGACTAAAAGTATTATGTTTTTTTAAAACAGAGACTGGGAGTTGGAGTTGTGTGGTGGTGGTGGAGATATATGTATACGGATAAAAACAAGGATGAGCAAAGTTGATCCTCTTCTTTACTTGTTCTAAAAAATAACATAATGGATGGATGATGGAGATATGGAGTAAAAAGGATACTTTATAGTGTTCTCTTCCCAAGTGGAAGTAGTGCGTTTTTGTGGTTTATAAAATAGTTTTTTTCTCGCTGCTTTTCATATCATCCTTCTTTTTTTTCCCTCCAGTTGCTCTTCATTCTACAGTGGTATAAAAGTTGTAGTACTATGTGGTAATAGCTCAAGCGATGTGAAATGTTGCAAGACTGACTGACTGAAAGACCAGAGAGAGCTTTATGTATTGTGTAGGGTGTCTTCTTTTTGATGTCCTGGTAATAACTACTGACTACCAAACTGAGGCTATATTTATTTATTATAGAATACGTAATAGTTACAAAACGAAGAAAAGTTTGCCTATTCTTTTTTTAAAAAATATTGTTTCATGGTTCAAAGACCTATAAAGAAAGAGAATTTCAGGTGAAGTACATCAAAAGGATTACTCGCAGGAGGATGTTTCTTCTCTGCTTTTCGTTATTTACTGGCATGCTCGAGTGAATCGAATAGCTTTCCACATGGCAAAACTATTTGTTGCCAATTTTTTGGTTGAAAGATACGCTTCATCTCCAGTGCCTGTATTTATTTTACCATACTTTTTTTATTTTCTTGTTTTTTTTTCCTTTGTACATATTGCATTTTTCAATATTTGTAACTTGGGTTGTATTAGTAATTGGCTTTTACTGATGTAGAAAGATAAACAAGTGAACTATTATGGCTTTTATACATGTTTGCATTCTGCTTCTAGTATGAAAAAATTGCCAAAATTTCTCTTTGCCATTGTGTATGGAAACACCGGGTATTTTTGTAACATCGTGTCAAAAAAGACACTACGCTTGAGTTGAGCTTTAAATGAGAGGGAAGAAAAGGCAAAAAAAAGCCAAGGCTACAATATTGTATTCTACTAGTACCACCACCAATAGTAGCTGAGCTGATGAAAATTTCACAATGATTTCGGGAGTTTATGTAAGCAATTTTATGGCAAATGTCTAGTGTTGGTGGTTTTGGTTTTCAGCTAAAGAGAGAAGAAAAGGAGCAATATATATTTTTAAAACGCCCTTTGTGCTTTGTTCTCTCCTTTTACTACACTCGTACATATTCAGGTATGTAGTTAAGTCTTTAGGAGGATGTTGTATTATTCCATTTCGAGTCCTTGGTATGCACAAATTGTTTTAGGCTTTGTTTTGTGCACCATGTCAGTACCTGTACTTTCCTAACTGTTTAGTTTCGTATCAGACTTTAATAGGTTGAAAAATAAATGTGTAAAGCCATAATTTGTTCATGTCGAGAAAAACCTCGTAGAGTAAATGGCAGCTCTCTTGGAGTTGTATTGTTCCAAAGTCAGCAGCATAGAATTACTTTTTAGTTTCTTTTCTGTCTTCACAACATGTTCACGTTATGTTGGTATGCGTAAATGAAAATGAAACTAAATGAATCCCTTTCATGGAATAGACAAAGAGAAAATGAAAAGCGGAAGTTGTGCAATGAAATAAACAAAAGCTTCAAAATGAATGCGATGAAGATTATGCAACAAAAGTGGAGAGAAGTTTGGTGGAAGAAACATGAAATAAAATGATGCCGTCCTTGTAGCTTTTTGCCATAAACTTGCGAATTTTTCATACTGGAAGTTACATACAGCGTACCTAAATGGGGTACAGCGAATTTCT
This sequence comes from Lepidocyrtoides sp. E14, assembly GCA_027743805.1. Lineage (NCBI taxonomy): Eukaryota > Metazoa > Arthropoda > Collembola > Entomobryomorpha > Entomobryidae > Lepidocyrtoides > Lepidocyrtoides sp. E14. The sequence continues at coordinate 8,920 of JAHZMZ010003030.1, read as the reverse complement.
CAAGTTTGCATGCGAATGGGGTGAAGTGATACCATTTTGCCTAGGAGGAGTAGTAGTATGCTACATTTTGGTTTTCGTAACTTCCATGAGAAAAATGGAACAGTAAAGACTTTGGCATGTAGGCAAAATGTGAATAAATGGTAAAATGTTCTTTTAAACTTCGTAAAACTTACACATACATTTTTTTATTCTTTCACACAACACATGATAAAACATATAAACTGTCTTAATGATTTACCTTTCCGGTTATGAAAATGGAAAACTAACCGAAAAAAAGTAGAATTTAAAAGGAATCGAAACTTGGCGAATGAGGATCTTTAAAACGTATTACTTGACTTACGCCTTTTATTTAAAGGAAACAGTAAATTGTTACATTTGCTGAGTTTTTTAACGCTGAAGCTGTATTAGGTTACGGATATACTACTGGCCACAATAGGAGAATCATGTTTATTCTTAGCAAAACCTATGCAACTGTTATTGCAAAAATTTTGTAGCTGGTTTCGTAATTTATTGTGAAAGAGATTTAGCAATGGTGATAATGAGTCAGACTATATAGCTTAATAAGCTCATAGTTTAACTTTTTAAAGTTATTAAGTAGATAATTGCAGGTATTTTATTTAAGTCATAGTCACTAGATTTTGAAAAGTATAGAAAGCATGTAGTGTCATGAAAAAGAAACATGAAGAATATTGCTCATCGTTAAAATCTCGCTTCCAGCAGGGTTTCTACAATAATAATAAAAAATATATATTTAGGGTATGACCTAATTTAGCAGCAAACTTTCTCGCCGGAAATGTTCTCGTCATGCTTTATTTTATCTATTCACCTGTTCAGATAAAATGAAAATACAGGATTGGCAATGACCCCTTGTTTAACCATAGTGTTGAAAACAGGAGGAACTTTATCAACTGAAATGGTGTCATATGCCATTCCCAAGATGCCATCAAATTTAGCTGCCACAAACGTCAGACCTGGCTCATTTATCGCTTCAGCAAACACTTGGTCCTTGACAGATACTCCACCAATCTAAAAAGAGGAAAATGTTACATGCACGTGGCATTAATGTAAGTAGCTCATGTAATAATAATAGAGTGCGTATCTTTCTATGAAGACTTTGACATTTGACAAGAAATTCTCTTGGCATTTATGCTTACAGCAACGGTATCCTGTGACAATATCCCAGATAAACTTCCAGAGCCATACCGGATTTCAAACTCGGTACCATTTGCTTTGTAGGTTGACGATTTCTTGCTGTCATACTTGTTATGGAGCCCTGTCAAACGAAAGGGAAAAAAAGCATATTATGCGATATTGCTTTCATGATGACTCTATCATTTTTGCTCCATTGCCGCTCTAACAAAATGGATGTAACAGACATCCGTGCTCTTGTTGCAGAATCTAATGTAATCTGATATACAAGGAGACATGATGACTGTTACATGCAGAGTACAACACGTATTGAATTTCAATACACCTCTGATATATTCTAGACAAGACTACAATTCATACGCACAATGCTGTAATTTGATCAGTAAGAAATAAACTTTTTGTGGTGAAATAAATCATTTTTTGTCAAAAGTTTCTTCAAACCGTACAGCAAGCCAGATTGGTCCATCCACACTTTTTCGAAGGAACCCACAAGTTGGATGAGCCAGTGTCAAAAATAACTCGGAATGTTTGTGGAGGTGTGCCGATTTGAATGGGTCCATAGTATTGAGCCTGTTATTTGGAAAAGAAAATCTCCGTTTATAACAAAAGCAGTATGTTTTACAGATGCATATCATGTTGGTTACGATGACGGTAACAACACTTACATCCAAATAGTTGGACAAAGGCTCAGGAATTGGTCCACCAAGCCCAGTCCAACGATGATGAACTAGTTCAATATCTGTGTCCACTTCCTTCAAAAGATGCCGTACTGACTGGACCTTTGTCAAGGGAATTCTACAAAGAATCAATGAAACAAACAAGACAAAATCAAATGTTGACCCTGGTAGCATGCATGAACAGCTTTCCTATCACACAGAATAGCCATTACGATGTAATAATTAGATGCATCATATGAAATTTCTTTCATCTGCTAGCATATAGGAATAGTTATTCTATGATATCATTATTATTATTATTATTATTATTATTATTATTAGGATTCAGTAGAAGTTCAGTTAACCGTATAATTTATGCATTAACAACACTCAAATCCTTGCATCACATCATTCCAAGGAAAAAATTGTAAAATCAACAGTATCCCTATGGATATGTATGTATCATGTATCACCACCACCATATCTGTTTGTTCATTTTAAGCAAACGTTTCTTGGAAGTTTCAATCTTTAAAAAACATGACTTCATGATAAGGTTAAATGATTTACGCGTTTCTTCAAGCTGTAAATAAATTCTACTGTTAAGCTTATAGGTAAAATATGATTAAAGTTACAGAGTAATTTATACATCCACCCTTTCGACTTTATGGATATTTCATAGCTCTTTCTATCTAATCGTAAGAAAGTCATGGTTTCTAATATTAAAAAAGTGATTTTCTCTTGCAGTAAAATAAGATACAAAAAAGAGTCATGCATTTCATGTCATTCTCAACAAGCATCTTTTAATGATGAGCAAGAACGTTTTTTATGTTTGCATGGTACATTATATGAGTATAAAAATGACTATAACTTTGCCATGATTCATGTTCAAGATGAGATGTTTTTGTTCTTTTCGCTGCTTTGGGATTCAATTCAGCAGGATGAGGATTTATGTATCATTATAATTTTGAACGTACATACCTACTTATTGCTATGCTTTCTTGGCAAATACGCCATTTACTTTTTTCCTCTCCCTTACACAACAGGCAAAAATAGCGAAAGTCTTAGTTATATCGTGTATCATACCATTTAACTACATTACATCCACAATTTATTTCTAAATCTTTGATATAAGCTTGCTAGTAGTTTGTATACCGCTTTTACACTACAACTCACATGACCTCATATCGACTTCTTGGTGTGTATAATGCCGTGACATGACAGAGTGTGCTGTACTTTTTTACTTCTGTTATACAGAGAAACAGTCATTGTCCAATTTACCAATTTACCCAATATCATGTGAACTCAAGACAAGAGCACTTTGTTGTTCATGGTGCTTACATACCTACATAGTCATATACCTACACTACAAATCCTCTTAAAATTCAATGACAAGGGGTTATTGCTGGATGAGAATATTATTCGTGCTGATAGTAATATTATGTAAAATAGTAGGGTCAACTTGCATATTATAACCACAAAATACTTTAAAGAACTATTGAAACTAAATTGACAATTGAATATTTTCTACAAAGTTTAAGTTACCGTACTCCTAATAAAAGTATTTGCAACTTGTACATGGATATGTAAATAGTTTTACTTACCGGACAAATTCAGAATCTGCAAACGCAACGGCAACCACAAGGCCAATAATCAAAAGGTATTTGAACGCCATTTTTTTCTCGGTTCAACTAGCAATTGGACCGTTGATCCCTATTTGAATTCAAATGTAAAATTCCCAACAACCAGAAAAAAATCCAGCACTCAAACTGTAATATGTAAATATTATATATGGAAACAAAAATGACCAATTTTTTCTCAAGTAAGAACTCTTCTCCTTCTCCTCCACCACTCTACAGAATCAAAATGATGGTGAAACGATGACAGTCTTTTAAATTTTGACAAGAATACGATAACTGTCTTTCTTTGTACAAATAACCATAATGATGCCTAATCCAACCCAACAACTGTTGTACCAACAAGCAGACCCGCTATCTGTATACAGTCCAGTGTTGTTTTGAAAAACATTCATGCAACACACTAAACTACCTAGCTATTTTGGATGTTAAAAGGTCTTTTACATTGCTGCTGTAGAAGTTTTGATTACACAACATTTTCTCCAAGTCATGCCATGCAAATCCAGCATGATGATGATTTTGCTTTGGAAGATACATGCATTAAATCGTGATAAAATTCCTACATCAAATATTATTTGACCATTGAATATCATTTTGTAGATGGGGCTTAACTGTCGCTGGAATATACTACATAAGACCAAACACGTACACATGCATCTTGTTTTTTTCTCCTTAGTGGTTGAAAAAACAGTCTTACAATACAAAACAAATCCAGGGGCCGTCACTCGTCAGGCAATCAGGACAGTTTGTAATAATGGGGAAGGAAACAGCACAAAGAAAGAAACTCTACAAGTGCTTTGCTTTGTACAAAAACTACTTCAATTGAATCATTCAACTCAAACTTACTCACATGCTATATCCATCATCATCGTCTTCACAGAAAAGCGTACAAAGAATGTTATCTGGTTTATCCAGCAAAGCAGCAGTAAAAAAATGACAAGACAGCAGTGTATGTACCAGTACTATGTGATGTATTTCTCAACGCTTTTAGCCCAGCAACAACATGCATTTAATGCTTAAAGCACGTATATTTTCCAGCTTATTTTCTCGTGACCGTCCAGTAAACACAGCCAAAGATGCCACGTCAGTTTGCTTAATATCCAGTTTTTATATAGAGAACAGAACAGACAGAATGAGCACTTTCTTTGTGTCCTTCTTCAATATATAAAAAAGTACAACATTTGTCCAAGATAATATGCATAGAGGTGACTACCTCGCGCAGTGGAAAAAAAGCAGAATCAAAAGCTGCATTGCAAAAGGTTATATGGTTTTTGATCAAAAATCATGTTGACGATAGATTATTATTCTTCTGCTCGTTTTAGCAAAGAATTTACTTTGTTCACATGTAGAGTCCACTTTTCAGCATTTTTGCTCCGTTCTTGAAAATATAATATTATGACTGATAAAGGTCATCTCTTTCTACCATGAGTCAAGGGAAGTGTCCAATCCAAATAAGCGAAAATAAAACTTACGGTTCTGCTCCTCGTACTTCTTGTTTTTCCTGCTACTACTACTAATATTCTCTCAAGGTTTCTTGACATGAAGAAAATAAATGAAAATATTTTTAATTTTTCGTGTTCAAATATATTAAGGTTAATGTTGTTATGGTCTGTATATTATGTTATGCTTCGTTTTTCTTGTATCTCATGAACTAAAGACCACATCCGTTAGCATGGCAATTGTGTATGTCTCCATTGAAAAAACTTAAGATAAACATATACCTGACAAGACACAAACAAAAGTCGTGTGGAAATATCCAGAAAAATATTTCACTACCTTAGAGTCTTATATTTGACACCAACACAAATACATACATGTCTGTCAACTAATGCAAAATATATGTTACAGCTTCTTACAAGAATATTATCTATCTTCTTTTTTCAATCTCAGTCCTATTTTTGTCACACTATTTGTCCCGTGTCTACAGCTATCGTGTCATAAAAGTGCTTATAAATGTTTTTATCTCTCTGAGTGAGGAGACGAGAGAGACGGAGCCAAAGTCAATAAAAGGAAAAATTTGATCATAAATATGCATGGAAACGAACAAAAACCTAGTTGCCTCCTTGTTTTTTCTTCTGTGATGACTCATGACACCAAATCCAATCCAACTTCCAGGAAAGGTCTCTTTTCAAGTATTAAAAAGTTTGACACAATCATATATTCCCACACACAAGAGATGCAGATGTTTGAGAACAGCATTATTATCGTTGAGTAACCTAAAAAAAAATTCGGAATGATTCGCACGGAACGATGAAGCTTTTTCTTTCAGTCACTCGAGATTATCAAACTTGCTGCAAGAGTTTTCCTCTTGATTTATGTGTTCGCCAAAGAGTGTTCTTCTAGAAAGACCAAAACCATTCTGGCAGTGTGAAGTAAGGTTTTTAAGCCGCTTGTAATTAAAAGTTTTTCCTGATGCGAATAGTGCAGCCTGTTTTTGTTGGTGAGAGCAACACTCTCATTGACTAATTGGAGTTTTTGTGTGCATGATGCATTATTTGCGGAATACCAACTCCTTATGCATTAATGAAGACACGCCACCTAAACGCATTTCATATTGGGCAAAGAAGTGAGAAGATTCCAAAACGATGAGCTGTTTTTACAGCAGCGTATAAAATCAATGCTCGAAACAAAAACAACCAACAATAATTTGACGTTTTTATTCAAAATACAGCAGAGTTGGTACATTTTTTACAAATACTTACGTTTTACACAACATTAATTATAATGTATATTATAATGAGAACAAATATTATAGTAATAATGGTATTGCAATAACTTATAGTAATAATTAGAATATAACACCAATATAACACGTTTATCTCTTCACACAATTTATAAATATAATAGGTTTTCTAAATACATTTTCGCTTTCTATTAAATGTTTGTGTACATACATTGGTATAATAATTATTACGTTTTTTCGTTTCATCAGTAGAACTGATTCTGTACTCAAAGGAATAAATTAATGTTTATGCTTGCTTTGAAGAAAAGAAATACAGAGGTCTCGGTTGTTAAATGATAAAAAGTTTGAATTAAATGTGGTATGTTTGGTGTGTCAAAGTTCTGATTTGCTTGGTTCATTAGAATTTCGAATAAAAAAATTTTTTACTGCTGTCAGCCAACCTGTGCTAGAATCTTTTTAAAAATTTTTACGGTTTCAATTGGTATATGAGAACGGAAAAATCGTAACAATTTATTTTTTTTGTTGATAAGTTTGGGGTTGTAAATTTTGAACAAGTGTCTCCCTGCTGATTTTTTATTTGTTCCTTTATACTTTGGCTAAAAATTGAGAATTGGCTACAACCGACCCAGCCCATTTTCTAAAGCTTTTTTTAAAACTAACTGACTTTAACGTTCCTGACATGTGACCTCTGCTTTCCCAAACTTGTTTGAAGATTCAAATTCATAAATACTTACTTGCTAAAACTAGGAAAAATATTATTAAGTAATGTTCATTCGCGTTGTATTCTTTCACACAATTTAGTTTTTTTATATGATAAGGTGACAATATTTTTTTTTGTTTTTTTTTGACAATGATAAAAACTACATATTATTATGGACTGGATATTTTAAAAATAATACGTGAAATAAACCCGTGTATTCAAATTATAATACTATTTTTTGTCACAATATTTTTTTTGATATTTCTTTTCAGTTCAATTATTATTATGCAGTGCTTTGTGCTCCTACTATTTACAGTTACACAGATCACAATCCAAGTAAAATTCATCCTTTCAGTCCCTGCACCCACACTAATCATCATAATTTTGTATTGATGATGTCCCAAATCAACTAATATAAAAACCAAACCATTCTACTACCCCACTAATTTACAGAAGAAAAAAATGCAGAATCCAAGTACATAAAGTGCCAAGCGGTTTCAGACTAAAACTACAAACTGATACAACTTTTAACAAAAACAATTAATTACACGGCACTGGTTAAAAAACGGTTGAGAAAACGCTGCATGTGCCTCACCATTTACGGTTATTCAACGTCATTGTTTCGTTGACAGGTTAGATTTACTAGGGTGTAATTTTATTTTGGGGTAATCGTATAACATTTATAATTTACGATAGATAAGAAATTGCGGATGTTTTCTACCGTCCGACATTCTACATTCTAAAATTTTACAAAAACTACGTGTATGTGTACACTATCGAATATTTATGTATGTATGTTTAACATCAACAAACACTTATTATAGCAGCATTTTTTTGCTGATACTCACCACTAAATAGTTTTCTACAACGCTAACTTCTACTTTCACTACTTTCTTTACTCTTCTTCTGCTGTAGATTTGTTTTATTTGTTTACCATCATTATTGTTATTTTGATTATTACTATTATTATTATTATTACATTTTACAAATACAATATTATTATTACATTTAAGTCAGTGGTATTATTCATCCACACAGTCAATACAGTACAGTAGTATAAAAATGAAATAGTAATGTACAAATTTGCACATATTCGTCATCAACAATAATGATTCCCATTCTCATTCACCCGTGTTGGATCATCATAAGTGATAGAAATTCATTGGTTTCAAATAAAATTGTAATGATAATAATAACATGTTAATTGCGTTTACATGTCTATTATCTTCAGTACTGGACACCGATTGCAATTTTAAAAAAGAAAAGACAACTTGTACTCTTTTAATTTTTTTTATACAATGCAGCATCAAAAAAAAAACATTTAATCTAATATTATAAACATGGACAGAAGTATTCAAATAATGTGTACTGGAAAGCCTCCTCTTGTCAAGATTTTTAAAAGTAGCTTGTTTCCTCATTGATCAAAATCTAATTATTTGCTGAACAGTAAATTTTACCAAAATAAATACTGATTTTCTTTTCTTTTTTTTGAATTTGAACTAAACAGAATGAAGACTATTAGATTTAATACTTATACATGATCCAATATAAATTCTGTTGTAACTGTAATCGTGTCTTGTTAAGACTACTTGTTTAAAATATTTTGTGCAAGGAATGTTATTATTAGTAACTTAAATGTTTCATTGTTTTCATTCCGTGTGTAATGTTACCGTCTACGCAATAATAATAATAATAGTTTATCTACACGATCATTCATACTTACAGTTTTATTATTTGTATTATAGAAATACTAATTCCTTCTTTTTGTCAACATCATTCTTTTCCATCATTCCAAGTTATTATTATTTTTTGAGAGAACAACGCAAGAAACAAAGAGCAATGGAAACGACAAGCCAGTAGTAGAAATAATGATGTTGCTGCGGCTTCGATATGGGTTTTCAGATATTATCAGGCATGTCTTACTAGTCAGTCAGTCAAATTTAGTAATCCTTTCCACTAAGCAGCAATTAGTTTTGGTGGTTACAAAAAGTCATTTCCCAATTAAAAATTTATGGACTTGTATTTGATTTTTTTTAGTAGTTTACATGTCTCACTCTGGCTTGTGCTTCTGGTTGTGGTTTTTGTGTCGGTCACCATT
>JAHZMZ010003029.1:0-12247 GCA_027743805.1 Lepidocyrtoides sp. E14 | reverse complement strand
GTTGGTTTGCTTTTCAAGTTTTCAACGATAATAAGTTCCGGAAACCAAGTTCCGTTCTTTACTCTTTTTATGCGAGCAATGCATGCACGTTTCTTGATTTTTTTTTTGGGGAAAAAGTTTTTCTCACAAGTCACCAAAAAATCCTTTCTCCTTCCTCTTTATTAATTCAAAACACGGCTCTCCGCATGCCTGGTCAGAAACATTTTAATTTTTATATCGTGTTTCTTGGACCTGAACTATTCAAGGCGGCAGTGGATGTCCTGTAAGTACGCTTCGGTGAGCATTGTGGCGTGGCACTCTACCTTACAAGGATATACGCTCAGGTGAATGAATGGGCTAGTTGACTCATACCGTCTACTGGAATGTCATTCATTTTATTTAAAGGGACAAAATATCATGCTGACGAAAAACTGCAGTATATTTTTGTTTACTTCTCCAGCAACCTATTCTCCTAGGCCATGGTTTGAGAATAAAATAAAAAGAGGGTAAAAATGAAAAAGGAAGAAGGCGGCCGTAAAAGTCGGAGAATTGTAAGCTGCTGTTCCCCGAGAAAAAAAGTACACGTTACTCGGGGGACTTTAATTTTTGGCATTGTGGTGATGTATGAAATGCGTTCCCCTCGTAACGAAAAACAAGAACTAGGCCAAGTTTAAGAGAAACAACATCTGCCGTTTTTACTACTACACCTTTCCCCCTCTCTACTTTGCAAGGGGTCTCTAACTCTCCCGAAAAGAAAAGTTTTTGGAGGAAAAAAAGGGACGCCTTCGAGTATTCTTTTGTAGTGTGTTGCTGCTGGAAAGAGAGGAAAAAAAAGCCCGGAAGGGTCTTTTATCCGAGAAATAAGTTTTACTAAAAATATACGCGTCTTTCTGAATAATACGATCGTATATGCACTCGTGTGTGCCACACGATCAGCGGATGGTCATAATACTCACTCAATAAGAATGATACAAGAACTGAAAGGAAAAAATGGAAATGCATATTTCGTAGGGTCGCGTTTCTTTTGTTTGATCAGCAGAACCATGATGGGTAGAAGAAAAAAATAGTTTTGGGATTTCATTCTCGATTGTCGAGTTGATAAAAGGGAACGAAAAGAAACGTGAAGAACAAGCTTCTCTCTGTACACACACACCAACCAGTTTCCTTTCCAATCCAACCTTACTAAACGCGTGCTTAAGGTTTTTTTTTCCAGAGACGGAAAAACATCTGCCTCTTTTTATTACTACGCTTTATAACGGGCAGATGGATTGAGAAAATGTATGGAGCATACACACACACATTCGTTTCTCAAGACCAGATACGTGTATGTGCGATCGATTAATTGCGTCAATCGCATCATCAACGTTTTAAAATGTTTTTGTACGGGAGACAGAGAGAGAAAAAAAAAGCGAGAGAGCGATGAAACCGATATTCACGTTTAAGAGAAAGCATCAAGAAGCCATTAATCGATTTTGTCTCTTGAGTGTTTTCTATATTATGCTCGTTCTACCTGCTTTTTTTTACTCGTGGATATATCTTCAAAAATCAATGCGCTTGGTTTAGTGTGTCTCTCTCTCCGACGAAAATGACAGTGTAGGAAAATTATAGATTATTTTAAGATTACTCGTACTACTAAGGCTTCTCTCTGCTGATAACTGATATTAAATAGAAAAAAAACAGAGAAAATTGATGTGTGCGCTTGTTTATAAGCTCTACAGATAAGTCGCGGGACTCTCCGCTCTGTTTTCTCAACAGAAACCGTATAGCTGTTATTATCGCGATTATATAGTACGGCTTCAGACGGGGGATTTACAACGATATAAATCATTCAAACTATTTCTTTTATACTTCTTATAGTCTTGTGGTTTTTGTGTGCATTTTTTTTAACATGCGAGCGTGTGTTTTTGTTTGCAGCACAAAAAGCGTAGTAAAAAGAAAATAGTTTTGATTGATGAATCGCATGCTTTTTTTAAACAGACAAATCAATTAAAAGCACTCTTCTCAAGTTATATGCATCTGGAAAATGCCTCGTACCGACCTAATTTTCCCGTGACTTTCCAAAAATATGAATATAAATGTAGACAACCCACCTGGTTTAAATGGATCATGATGATGAGGATGAGCAAGAATCCGAAAACAAGAAATTACACCTGGTCTCTTTGTTTCTTTGTGGCACGAGAGTTTACACGGATAACTTTACACGAAAAATAAAGACTTTTTTCTGTAAGACGCAGATGCGTGATTTAAGAGTGTTTGTGGCTCAACCCCTCTCGTAAGACTAATCGATCTGGCCAAAAATTCTTGATAAAATGGGAACAAGCTCTTGCAGAAAACACTTATCAAGCAGAGTAGTATGGAACGAGAGATATCATACAGCTTTCCTGCATCCTGAGCTGATTGTTTTCCTCTCTCTGATAAGAACATGATAAGCACAACTATCAGCACAGAGACGAATAACAGAAATATCCTAAACGAAAAAAATGTCATCATCGACATAAATACACGAATGTGCTCTTAATAAATTCAATTTTAATGAACCTTCTTAACAACACGCTTACAAAGCATAAAAAAATTAGTAATATATGAAGCCTCCGTTTGCATAACCTCTTTTTGAAGAACAAACAAAAAAAATCAGTCGTAATATGCTTTTGCTGCAGAAAAAAAGGTAACGCAGAAATTTACCACCTTCTTAAATAAACAAGCTTACAACAATACGCCCACTTCACGCAACAAAGCAACGTGATATGGGTAAGAAACATGAATGAGTGGCAGTGGTGGTGGTGAGTTTGAGCAGGTGTTATGCCACGAGATTAAGATCTTACAAGACACGCAAACTTGCTGGAAATCGACCCTTCTTTACTCACCACCACGCATATGTCTTGAGTGGGCTATAAGAAAAAAAAAACATTAAGAAAAGCGTGCTAGAAAAACCATTTCAACGAGAAGGGGAGGAAAGGGCGAGTAAAGCTTTTGTGTGGGTGGATTTTCCTTTTCTTTTTCTTAAATCACCATGCTTTCTGAAAAACGTCTGTAAAACTTGCATTGCTATTATCGCCATGGAAATAGTAATTCATGTTGTTTTGCTCAGGTATATGAGCACAGAGAAGCATCATAAGAGAATTTAAAACCAGACGAGGAACAAAAAAGCAGCGACAGATGTTCAGGAATGCTCTAATATTCCATCTTCATCCATCGCTCTCCCCTTCCCTCGCTTTTTTTAATGCATTGGATATATGTCTGTAAAAACTTGACCGTGAAGATCGCGATAAAAGTTTATTTTTTGTGGAAGTGTACTACGGGCAATGTCGACGACCCACGTATACAGGTACGTGTATATTCTTCCGTGTTTGTTGTTTTGTTTGCGGCTTTAAAATTTAAACGAATATAAGCTGGAAAGGGAGAGAGAATGACGATGCATCATTTTTCCCCTTTTTAAATACCAGACGGAGGAGATACACGAGAGAGGGAAAAAAACCAACTTCCGGAGAAGAAATGGACGAGTATTTTTTTAAAACTTAAAAAAACTCTTCTCGCATTAATGATGAGCTTTTATTTCGGAATGGTGAGTCATGGTTTCTTTTTTCGATTACCTTTTAATTACGACACCACGATTGTCAATAATTTTTGGTCTGTGTGGAAAAATAATGGATCGTTTTATGTGAAAAATTCTTGTATGATGAGATGAGAGCATCAGCGAGGTTACTCGCGGTTATACGTAGAAAAAGATATTTATCGCCAAGATCTGTACACGCTGGTATATCAAATATATATCGCATAATATGCAGAACCGTAAAGGTGAAGTATTTACACAAGCAACCTGAATACTCATGAGCATCATCATCATGATTATGATGATCAGCAGCGCTTTGTATAAAACTAAACTAAACCCATGATCAATCTTTTTTTTTTCTATTCCGTTCCACCACCATCACCAACTTGCTAGTTATTTTTAATGTCAATTCTTGCAACTTCCTGTGTGTAAGTTTTAAAAAAAAAGAATAGTTCTACAGGTTGGAATAGTAGAAATATTATAGCGCAACCTCAATCTTGCAGGAAATGGTAACCTGGTTCAGGTGCTTGTTGCTGGTACAGACAACAAAAGAGTGGATAATGATGCGGACTGACCAATCAGTGTGAGTTGGATTGGTATGGATGTGTGTGGGTGGGTCTGTCTCTCTCTGCGTGAATATATACGGTCTCTGCAATTACGCGAGAGATAGCATCTTGTACGTATGAAAAAAAGAGGACGAAATTAACATTGGATTGGATTAGATATGCTAGGAGAAGTCTATCATCCTATCTTGTTCAGGTAGACGAGCAACAATGAAACTCACTAAATTACTCTGTCATTTTTTATGCAGTCTACTTTGAGAGATTATTTTTTTCTGGAGACAACACATTCTCGTGTGTCAACTGCTGCTGCTGAGCGTGATCACGTATTCATTCCAGATTGAGATCGAGGCAACAAAAAATACATTCCATTACAAACGAAACCCATTATAACCTTACACGAAAACGGATGTGATCTTTTTCTATGCATTTCGCCTAACATAGGATTTCTACCTGGAAGGTTTCACTTCCGCACTTACGATACTGCTACAGATTTTTTTCTCTCTCTCTCTGCGTTTCTCTTTTTTTTTTATACTCGATGCTTTTTATTTTGCGTCACTTCCTTCCTCTCTCTCTAAAAACCTTTATTGTTCATGAGTTTTGTGGGTAGTTTGAGAAGCGTAGATTTTACTGACCAGTGAAGAATTTTAGCTTTTGGAACGTATTAAATATATCGTAGCGATTTCCTGCAACGCAATGATCTAGATCTCTGACGACGAAGGGGGCGTCAAAGTGAGTGGTGTTAAAAAAAATGTAAATTGAGTAAAAAGAACACACATGTTTTCTAAAAGATGCAAAGACGGCTGTGGGCGTAGTGTAAAGTGGCACAGATGCGGTGTATAAAATTGTCTGAGAATTGTGCGATATGACAATCACGCTGCAGACTTATGATGATGAATGATATTCTTTTGTGTGCTCAATATATTTTTTTCGCGCAGATAGATATCAGATAAAAACTTGTATCCGGGCTTGAGAGCTCGACGTGTGACGTGGAAGATACTTGACTGTTCTTTTTACACACATACGTACGTACGTGTTTCTAACCTTAAAGCACCTCTTATTATCAATTTCTCCACACACACCGTGTGCAAATAATAAGAGAATATTATGCTACGCTCTCTCTCTCTGCTGAGCTGAGCCAATTTTTTTTTTCCTCGTTTTATCTTGAAAAGTTGTGTGGTGATTAGTATGCTTAAATGCTTGTGTAAACAGGCTTGTACGACAGTCTGGTGTCGAATTTATTGTTTGTGCCGCTTATTATGAGCTCGTTTCGTGTAAGGTAATGAGATAAGGAACTGGCTTCTTATCTGGCACTGTTTGCTGAGCTTGCGTTATTCTGGTATTACGTGTACGCTCTTTTTCGCGATCATGATGATCATTTTAAAATTGAGTCTCTCAAGGTGACACCTGTGCTCCTGCTTCTGCGTTACGGTTTCAACAAGAATAAGGTTTTTATTGGAAATTTTTTTTTTTTGACTCACCGGTTAGTACGGCAGGAGAGATGATTAATAATGCGGCGGTGGTGTTAATGATGATGGGATGTGCTAATAAAGTGAAGCTGATATTGAGCGGGTGCATGAATATGCAGAACTTGTGATGATACTTGAGCAGATATGGTGGTAAGACTTTCTCGCGTTACCCCGAACGTGGTATAAGACGATGCACAGTAAAAAGTTTTTAGCTGCTGTAACTTTGCCCGTCCGAGACAAACTCCTCAAAGTTTGAGGAAATCCTCTGGAGAAAATAGAGTGGAGTTAGAGGAGGACGAGCAGAAAAGAGAAAGGCTCGACGATGCTTCTCTCTCCGCTTCTCATGATGATCATGAGAAAGTACGTATCTTAGCGTGTGTGTTTCTCCCCTGCTTCCACAAGAAAGGTCTAGTACACGAGAAAGGTCTTTCGCTGTCTTATATGCGCATACATTATCAGCACAGTCTACCTTTTTTTCTCTTTACACACACACCCTTTTCAACTTTCTTGCGCTACGTCCATGCACAAGAAAATCTACTTTTTCTCACAGAGACTTGGATGAACAAGAAACTACCAAAACCTCTCGGTCGGTCGGGTGTGATACCGAGTGGACGTCGTGTAGGTCGCTTCTCTCGCTCGATACACCACCACTGTCCAGTCTCTCTTGTCAGCGCTCATGATCACGCTTTTTTACTCTCAACGTGTGAAAACACACGCTTTGGTCAGTTTCTTTTTTTTCCAGCGCATGGTCGGGGCAACACATACTTACTTTTTTGCGTTTTATATGTTTCTTATCTTGTGAAGATAAGGTTTCTTAGCTTAACGTGTGTGGTGAGTAAACTACCATGTTTGGTTACTTTAATGTGGGTCAAGTGGCTTGTTTTCTTGGGGCAGTTTGCAAAAAAAGGAACGTAGCACGCATATCCTGGTGCGCACTCCACTCCTTCTCCCAAGACGCTCCATTTTCTTGGCCAATGGTGAGGAGTGAGAAAAAAAGTGTGCAAAAGAAAAGGTTTATGTGTGTGCTCTATCGACCAAGACGATCTTTCACGAGCGCACATAAAAGCAGGTTTAGTAATGCGTTGTAAGACGGTGTAAGACGAGCTTTAAGAAGCGCTCCACTGTGCCATTGGCTGAGACGTTTGTGTGCGGGTTGGCTATAGACCTACGTTTCTTGGAAGAAAATACATGCAGAGAGTGCTGCTCCTTTGCTACACACCACCACAAAATGATGCAGTGGTGAATATGAGGAGCATACCAGCAAGCAGCGAAAAGGGCAACATGAATATTAATATTGCTACTACCGCGCTACTTACTGCAGCAGCAGCAGCGTTTCGCCAAAAAATAAAAAAAAATCGAATATAAAGAAAATTGTGAGCTGGTGGAAAACCCGACTGAGAGAGACACTCTCGCTTGAGATATAAGAACACGATGCAGCAGCAACATGATCGTAGCAAGAAGAGTAAAGAAAATTGAGCGTTACGTTCACCACCACCACCGCCGCCACACGTAGAGCAACGACCTGGCAATGTTGGTTGCTCGAGTGTTATTTCTTTTTGCTTGAACGACGTAAACTCCTCCTTCTCCAGATGGCCAATCTCTTAGAAGTTTGCTAGAAAATGGACATCCTCCTTTTTCGGAGTTCTCTCGCTGTCTCGTGTATCCGCGTGCATCTCTTTTTTTTCCACTTTTTCTTTCCCATACCCTTGAACATTGTTTCTTGCCACTTTCCTCCACTCTCTACACTCTTTTTTATGTCATTTTCTCGGAGAAACGCGAACGCTTTCACGTACATGTACTCCTTTTTTTATTTCGCCTAGATAAGAGACCTTCCTTATCGACCCAAAATGCGGAGATATACGAGCTTATACGTTACCATAGTGACTTTACCAAAATTTATATATCTTACCATTCTCAAATCCACGGAATCTCATCACAATCTTCACTGTCCGAGCTACTCACAAGATTACCACACTTCACTTTCAATACCTATTAAACAGTCGGACACAACACATATGCGCTTCCCCCTTCCCATTAAGATCACCGCACTTTCTTCCAAGACTCCCTGCTGAGAACTCCTTTTACGCCAAATGGATTTTTTTCCACTGCACTACGGCATGTGCGATGGTTTTCTTCAATTTGATAATATTCTGGACATATTGATTTGGAGAAATATTGTTTTTGAGGTTAAAAGGTTGCACGATATCACGGAATTAATCAAAAAAGTTTTCCCAGAAATTTTATTTTTCTTCTCTGGAAACTATTTTCTAAGTTATTAGATGATGCACGATATCAATGCACAAATATACGAAATAAATTGCTCCCTTCCTAAAATATAGATAAGAGATATTTTTCTGACCACAAGAAATGTTCTAAAAATATATTGGCTCTTTAGAAAATATGTTAAAGAAATGCGATTGCGGTAAAAAAAAGGTTATTCCTGACCACACGAATAAGTTTGAGAAATGCAATGCTCTTAAAATAAATTATTGCTGGGAAGCCAAGAAATGTTGTATGTCGGGCTTCTATTTGGTAAATGAATGCCTTGAAGATGACAGCGAAGAAGTTCATGTAAGCCATGGCACGCGCCACGCATACTAGAAAAAAGAGACCGTTGTAAATTTTCTTGAGGAATTGTATTACGACATGCCTGATAATAAAATTGATACAACAGCAGCATATTTTTAAACCTTGTCGGTTTGTCTTGCAGCATAAGAAAGTGAGTTCCTTTGTGAGCCTGTCCCTTTAAAAAGTAAAGAGAGGAGTTTAAAAGGAAGCACGCACATCTGCGTTTCCCTTTAAAAAGCGGAAAAAGGTAACGGACAAGTTATACCGTTTGTCTTGTCAGCAACGTCTCGAAAGAACACAACGGCCAAAAAATAAAGTTATCATCAAGCAAACTAGTTTTATTTTTGCACGAGAAAGTCAACTAACGGATAATAAAGTGGTGTTTTCTTGCAAGACCCCAGTAGAGTAATAAAGAAGAGAGAGGGGAATGCTTATGAACCCCGTGTTCCATTCTCACGACAACATTAAGAGTGCTTATAAAAGTGGTTTTTGTGTGGCTCCCCTCTTCCCCGAGATGTGATCTAAAGAATAAGAAAATGATAACTTGTTGAGTTTTTTTTTCCTGAATGATCGTTAAATCTCATTCATTCAATGATCGTGAGAAGGTCTGCCCGTAAGGCTTTTTTTACCAGCTTCAATTGAAGAAGCACACAAAAAAAAGGTCCGTTCTCACAGGCTTCCTTCCTTCCTTCCTTTCTAAATTCTTTCAGAAAATTCCATACAATAATCTCAGGAGGAGGGACACGTACGTTTTTTTTCTTTAAGAACCAACGAATGGAGAAACTCTATTTTTTGACCGTTATCACATGCAAACAAACCGGTTTCCCTAAAAACCCATGTCTGTCAAGACCAATAATTGAAAGTTATTTAAAGACTCCGTGTGAACAGTGTTGAGAAATTGGGATGAGCGGTTTTAAGTTTTGCAATAATAAATGTCGGGTACAATCTAGCTTTTCGTTGCATACATAAACTTCACCGCTCGTTTACATCAACTTACGTAAGAAGAAGAGCAGACAAACCCGTTAGTATTTTTTCTGGTATTATATACCGTTTCCACACGATATCGCAATAAAATATTCATATGGTTTTCTTTACTCATTCATGATGTCCACATCACCACCACCCTGTTTTCTTACATGTCCCCCTATTTTGTGGTGCAAGACAGAAACCTACCAATGCCTGCTGAATAATTGACGAAACTATTTAATTCATAGAGGTGACGTGTACGTTGCTTTAATTTATCGGGGTCAGGCTCACAACATGATACGCTCACTTAATTATTTCTACGTTATTTTTTTAAAACGGGCATCATAACGCGATAATAATGTTTGCTCTATCTCGGATATATCTCGCTCAATAATTTAAGCTGGAGAAAAAAAAAACCTCTTGAATCCACTTTCTTGCGTTTCTCACAGGAAAAAGGAGAGTTTTCCACGAGAATCATGCTGGTACACACGCACTTGTGCTGCACTTGATCTACGACGAGAAAATGGAGTTTTGTGGGCTCAAGTGATTCTTCTAGCAGCCATGTACGATGTTGCTGACTTGTACAAAAACATCTTTTTCTGTACACGCGGGCTTCAAGCACTCTCTTCACCAAAACCATGCATCAAGAGTCTTTTTTTTACTTCTCCGTTTTTCATGGATTTGTTGGTTCACACGTGGATCGAATCCATTAAGAAAATTGGAAAAGGTTTTTTTAATTGATATTGGTTAATGAGAAGAACGCATTTGAATGTAAATTAATTAGAAAATAGAATTTCTTGGCGTGTGTGTGAGTTTAGTTTTGGTTGACTCATCGCATCCGTCTCAATAGCAACAAAGTCGAATGTGCATAATAAAAAAAGGCATAAAATGGTCGTAAGAGCTGAAAGGTCAGGCATGGTCGTAAAAGGAGCGTTCTTCCGAATCGGTTCTGACCAGGAATAAGGAGAGCTCGTAAAATGTGAGATTGAGAGCATATCCGACGCTTTTTTAAAGACTCTTTTTACTGCATCATCCATTTCGCAAACAATCTTGCTTTTTGATTGCGAATATAAAAACCGTTATTGTGTACGACACACTTTGTCTCTTTTCAGCGCCTTACTCATCCCCATCGTAAAAATAAAATCGTGTGTACGCCAAAAGTTAATTACGCTGGGCGTGGTCGCGCTACTACAATAGATGCTTCCAGAAGAACACATCGAGCGTCGTACAAGATGGAGCTTCTTTTTTTTTTGTTTTAACGGCAGAACAAACATTCACATCAACAGGTATACACACACACAACGCTTCCGTGTGCTTAATCAATTTTTTTACTCCTCTTATTAAAGAACGGAGGGATAAAAAAACGCAACATCACCCGTTTTTATTATTCGCTCACTAATTACTTGACATCAGACATGCGACGACGATACAGCTTTCTCAGAAAATTAATGGCACTTCTTTTTTTTCTCGGTGTGTGCGGTTGCAACGAGAATATTAAAAAAAAGGCTGGCTCGTGTAAAAAAAAGAAAGTTTTTACGGGTTTTTACATGATTTGACGGGGTCACGCGATTTTGTAATGTTCAGAGGATAATAATAACAATGATCGGAAGACACAGAGCGTAATTATTTTAGGCTGCTGAGGAGTTAATGGGCTCGCCAGCGCTTTTAATTGATTACATTACTACCTTGCTCGCTCCCTTTCCACATTGCTTGAGAAATTTGGTGGACGAAGAAGTGAGGGAGTGGAAGAAACGAAGACTCTTTACTTTGCTCCCTTTCTCTTCTGAAGCAAATTTTTCACGTAAACTGAGAGGGTGAGAGGTTGGCACATCTTGCGGTGCATTTTAGAACTAACTTTAGGGCTTGAGTTTTGAGCAAGCACGGTAAAGGAGCTGGTCAAGTTTTGCATGAGATGTCGTGGCATTTTAATGGATTTGATTAATGTTACGTGATGGTGATGATAGGTTGGTTTAATGGGCATTTAATTAGTGATCGATTTGAAAGATGCGACCTGCAATAATTTTATCGTATGATTTTCGGTGATTTATGGAATGGGAACTACCCAATTTGTAGTTCTCGATAGAATAAAGGCAGGTGATAGAGTGTATGTAAAAACGGTATGTATTTAATAGTATCGAAAGTAGAAAATACAAAATAGTTAGCTCGGATGCATATAAAAACCGGCGTGAATAGAAGCTCTATTTTTACAAAATTGAAATGCGCAAAAGACGGGAATGTGTTAAAAAGAGTTGTATAAATCGTACGTTTAATTGAACAGAATTATTAGAAGCGTGAATTAAAACAAGTTAGTGTATCCTCTCGCGAGAACTGTTAAGATCATTCCTTGTGTTTGAATTGACTCGATTGTGGTGGTGGTTCGTTGTCCGACGGCTCCTTTTGTACTTTGACACGTCCTCCGTGAACACGTCACCTGGGGGCAAAGTGATACGGTCAGCAATATGAGCTCTAAGAAGTCAGCTTTAATTGTAACGCAATTACCTGTCCTGAGCGCTGAAATCAGATCGTCAAACTCGCCAGCAGCGTTCCCAGAGACACCACCTCCTCCTCGGTGCTCTCTCCCGTCGTCCCTGCTGAACGCTCGCTCCATCAACCGACTCCTCGACTCACCAACGCCACCCCCACCTCCTCCAGTGCATCTCCTCAACGTGGCGTCGTGAGCTCTTTTCTCCTCGCAAATCCTCCTCTCGTTCTCAATCCTGGCGTCAGAGAACGTACCAAGGAACTGGTCAAAGATGGCGAAAAACTCATCAATCTCCTTAAACTCCTCCCCGAACAAACGGACGCACTTGAAAAAACTTCCTTTCATGTCTGCGAACAGGTCCTCCAGTTCCTGAATCCTGCACACTGCCCCGCTCAGGAATTCGCGGACACTCGGTAGGAATCTATCCCCAGTCTCCATTTTCTGGAGACCCCGCTGAAACTCGACTTCCCTGTGGACGCAGTCCAGTCCTGAGCGCAAATACCCCATGTCCTTCTCCAGCTCGGTCAAACTCACTTTAGCCGCTCCTCTCACGTGCGTCAGCTCAGACTCAATGTCTGCCAGCTCCGTCCAGTGAGAGTCCACTTGCGAGGCCAGGTAGTTCATCAGGTTCTGGTTACGCTGGTTAGACTTTGTGTCGGAGAGACGGGTTAGG
>JAHZMZ010003028.1:0-17495 GCA_027743805.1 Lepidocyrtoides sp. E14 | reverse complement strand
ACACAAGTATTCCGTGTATGTAGTAAGGGGATAGGTGTGAAAAAGCAAGGACGGTATGGTATTTAGAAATTTAGCTTGATGTATGTACCTTCCTTAGTTTGGTATAAAAAATGGTAAAACTTTTTAAACACACACAAAGTTAAAGAGAAAAAAGGTAAGACAACCAAATGTTGCATTCTGGATTGTTAAATTGAGAGCACCTGTTGTACCATACATAACATGCTTGAATAAAGTGCGTCCACTTAATTTTTTGAAATAATAGTTATAAAAAAGTAAAGGTGAGACTCCCATCTTTCGTTCCGTATTGATCATTGTTGAAACGCTTTGTTTTAAACCCTTGAATTGATTAAAATGTAAATAAAACATATGAATTCGTAAAATATTATTTTGATCGTAAATACGACAAAAAACGTTGAGCGTTTGTGTAGCTTTGTTAGCTCTGTGAATGGAATCTGTAACTATACATGATGTTGTGTACATTTGCATAGGAAGTAATAATGATAATGATATTATACACACACAACAATATGTCGAACTGTACGTTCATGACCCTCGAAAAGCATCATCTCACGCTTTCGACATGGTTAAACTAATTTGATCTGGATAATGTGTTTGTCTTTACAGCACAAAAAAATATTTAGCTTGATAGCAATAGCGTGGTTTAGCGTGCAATGCATCTGAGCACACATCAGTAAATTGGACGATAAGAAAAATATTCCCTGTCTCTGTTCTTTGTGTCTCTTGCATTTCATGTGTGCTCGTCTTCCAATTATTTTGATTTCATTGTCAAAACACAGGATTGTACAAGTCGAAGAAAACAAATTTCTCACACTTGATTGGTGTTATCTCATCTGAAATGTCAAGGAGAATGTAAGGCTTAGAGAACTACACTACTACTTGCAAACGACCCTCTAGGTTCGAGTATTTTGAATAAAATTATCTAGTATATAAATTTGTTATAAAGTCATCACCGTATGCGGAAAATGTTTTTGTTTTAAGAAGATATAAAAACCGTTTGTCGGTCAAAACATCGACCTTCATTGTCAATTAAAAGGTTACAATCATCTTTAAATGTAACTGTCAATGCTTTTTAGATTAGCTTGTTTTTTTATTTTTAACTCGAGAGTGGAACAACGGAAGTTTTAAAATAATGGTGTAAAAAATACAAAAACGCAAAAACCGCATTTGTTCCAGATGAAATTTTTTATGCATATTTTAAGTTTAGCCGCCTAATATTCTGGATAAAGTAATTTTAAAAGTCACGAGCCACATTCAAGGTCATTAATAATAATACTTATAGGAAGGTCTGCTCTTTACTTGTCATTTGTTGCGAATATTTGGTGGGAATTTCGTTGAGGTTATGTGTAAAAAGTGGTGGATGGACCACAGAATTTGAATGTGGTGACGTACAATCATATTGTTTCGACTTAGGTCATTTTCAAACTGTACGAGGACGGAAATAACCTCCGTAAACCTTTTAAAAGATCACAGATTATGAATGATGTTAAGGAACTAAAGTTTAAAATAACATAAAATTGTAGCTTTGTTCATAAACATTCAGAATAATACAAAAATGCATCCAACTTATCCATTGAATATGAAATGCACTGTTCATGAATAAATGAATGGTATTAAGAAAATAAAATAAACATTGGTTTTGTTGACCATGTTATCAGTACTCTAATCGTTATACATAGTTGGTTCTTTGTTCAAAAATTGAAAGAAAATCTAGTTGCATTTATGTATTTAAGATGCCCTAGAATTCTTGGTAAACAGTGATCATGATGATGATCATGATGATGATCGTCCTTCTATATCCTGTATTGGTTGTGTATTCAATCTCCTCTTGCCACCGTAAAATATCTCGTCATTTCCTGATTGTATGTGTGTTTTCCTCTATCTAAACATCTGAGTCGAATCGGTTTGTTACGAATGGTGCGTAGCAAAAGTGAGAATAATTTTTTTTCATCTGTTTAGCTAGTTAGTTAGTGGCTCTAGTTGTATTTCTTTCAGTTCCACATTTCCAGCCACGCCGTCTGTTCTGCTTTTGGGGATCTGGTAAATTTTACCCGTTTTTCGTGAAAAAAGCCAACAAATAAATGGATGTAATCCTTAAGTGGATTGACTAAGACTAAAGAAGCGGAATCGTTTGCTTGAGAAGAAGCGAGAAACTGCTTGTTTTGTAGATAATCGTAACATGAACATGATGATGAATTACGTACACACATTCATGCCTCATGTTAATATGATGATGTACCCATTATTGCTCATCTGTTTCAAATGAGCTTCTTTTACAAACAGTAAAAAATACTGTCCACTTCACTGATATTCTAAAATAAATATTATCTTGTGAGAAAGGGGACGACGAATGGTAAGCAAAGCATGTTCATCCAAATAGCTTTTTTAAAAGGCTTTTCTTCGTATTGTTTAGCTCCCTGCCTTCACTACCGCATATCTATATTTAATGTGCTGGCTCCTGATCTTGAAAATTATAACCACAAAACTTCAGACGACTAGCGTCTTCACTTTTTTAGATTTGGTTTTCAGGAATCGTGCTATGCTTTTCAGCTAAAAGCTACGATTGCGACACGACGATGAGTGTGGCCTGACAAATATTGTGGTTTAGCGTTTGGTGCCAAAACTACGCTGATGTTTACCCAAACTGTAATAAAGTTTGTAGGGATTAAGATAATACGAACCGAAGGTGTTTTCATATTATTTGCTTACATTTGTGGTCAGCTCAAACTCAATGTTTTTTATACTGTCCACACAGCCATCTGTCCGTGTGGTGGTTGGGAATTCACTTGTCGACGCATGCATGTGTATAGACATCAGACTTCAAGGAAAAAATAAATTCGTCTCCGTCTGTAGTGCTCAAACAAGTATTTTTACGGTGGAGACAAAAAAAACTGAACTGATTATTTCCAAATCAAGTTAGCTTTTGACAATATTTTTTTAGCGTTTCAACAATGTATGTATATACCTAAATCAAAAAAGGAATACGCAATACATTAGGTATGTATATCAATGTCCCCAATTTACTTCCTCTGACGAAAACGATTGCCACATAAATTCTAAACAGTCAGGTAGACAATTATGTGGAAAAGTCAAAGCCAGATTAGCAGGAAAAAGTGAGTTTTACTCTAAAAAATGATCAAGTTGTCTGTTTGCATAAAGATTACATCAGAGAGACGAGGCAACTTTTTACCCATTTTGCAAACAATTCAATGTCTGATGATCAATCTACATTTTTATGCAGAGAAGCAAGGTATTCAAGCAATGCTTAACTTGTATCATATCAGCTAGTAAAACAACTGCTACTCCAAAACATCCAGTCTACGCATGCATGCACAAAGAAAACAAGGCTTGCAAAGTTGGAGTCAAAAAGCCGTCATCCAAAAGAGAAGATGTATGTGGCTAGCCTGTCTAGTTTCATGTTTTCTTGTCTTGTTATCGAGCACTGAGAATGCGATGAATCTCAAGTGATTGAGAGTTATATGTCTAATTAATTGCATACTGCACCGTTCCTCTTTGCCAGGAAAATGGCACCGCAGGAAGCTGCCTCACCATAAACTCAACACCATCTTGCATACCGCGACCGGTGTGTATAGCCATATAATAACATGTATAATAGCAAGAGTAGATGTTCTTGTTCATGTACATAGACTGCGAGCTTTGATTGGGATGATAGTAGGTGTGTACACGTTTATTATTATTATGCCGTATCTGTATCGTACCTGCTGCTCGTGGTTCAGTTTACCTTGATTGCCTTGTTATCAACATCATTCTGGAGTATGTACTAACCACGCATTAAACCTTAACTGGACAACAGCTTTTACTACCCCGTAAATGTACATTGGCAAGTTAACATAAAATTATCTTCTAACTTGCCTTACTTTTTTTTTATCTTCAACATCATCATCATGATTCCAATGTTGCACAACAATCCTATTTGATCAAAACGAAATTGGTAATTAATTCCATTAAGATATGCCTTAAGTGATGAAAAAAGGGTATTGATATTCTAGATTTAACTGACTTCTTTGAATTCGTCCTCGTTTTATATTTAGCTTTTCCAAGATTTAATTCCAACTAATCGCTGTCATGATTTTGTTTAAGTTTATCTCGCACTATTTACGTTAAAGTATTACTCGACTCAGCATGCATAAAAGTATATTTATGTGCATATCAAGCTTAGCTTATTATTAACTTTCGTAGTGAATGGGAGATGAGATGAAAAGATGGGATGGGAGGATCATTTTCTAACGTGCATCGAGAATGGAGCTCTTCTCTCTCTCTCTTTGTGTTTGTGTATCTAGTCACAGAAATTGAATGTTGTAAAATCTTTGGCTGGCTAAGTGATAGTGAGTCTGTAAAAAAAACTCGTGAATTCACAAGATCTTTTTTCAATATATAATGGATAAAAAATACTTTATCAAGCTCATCGTTAACCAGTCGCACTATATTTCTTATAAAAGAAAAAACAACTGGAGAGCATATTATTATAGTAATAAAATAAAATAAATAGATTTCTATGCATTACTGCTTAAAATACATGTACCTATACCGGCACAAAAAAAACACTACTACTACCACTACTTCATTTACTTTACTACAAACAAGCAAGCACACATCGACAAACGGAACGGCAGAAGCTATCAGCCCACTTAGCACATATATTTATAATGCATATTGGCATTTACTCTTAGATGTTTTTGCTATTTACTACTACCAACCAGCGCGCTGAGAAAGATAAAATATAACTCGACTTTGTTCTTGCTCTCTCTCTCTCTCTCTCTCTACTCTCGCACTTCACTCTCGCTTCAACTCTTTTTTCATACGTGGAGTCAAACCGAGAATTTATTCCTAATGCATTTTGACATTGCTGGAAAGACCGTGATGAAAAAGAAAAACATAAAGTCAAGTGCATTGTTAAGATGATCATCATCGTCATCATCACCAACAACCTCATCATCATCTCATTTTTCTGGAGTTGCCTGTTGTATTATTGCTGTATATGAAGCTTTGTACACACATTTGGTACTTAAGTATAGGTAGCGTATAAATGTATGTTTTTACTCACCACGAAAGAAAAACGGTGTAAAAAGCTTCAAGTTATCTATTTTCTCACTAGACAAACTCACTCAGTCAGTCAATTCTTTCGTCGTATTGATGCTGTTCATTTCCCTGTTGGAGCTGCTTCTTCTTGCAGAAGTATAAGTACATTATCTTCACTTACAGACATTCTTTTTTTACTTCTGAAAAAAGTTTGCTGTTAAAGTATCAACAGAGCAGAAGAGTGAGGAGGGAACGCGAAAGATAGAGAGAGAGAGAGAGAGAAGAAGAAGGATGCATGTAAAAAGGAAACATGCCGAGACTAGAAGACAGTTGCATTAGACTGGAATTTTCAATCTAGTTTTTTATTGGTTTTATAAGATGCGTGATGGGCATTGTCCATTTGGGAGTGCTGTTATGACTTATGCATATATACATATATTCATGCATGATGTACACGGTGGAGGTTGGAGACGCGTTTTCTCTGCTAGTGGATTCTTCAATGTTTGATACTGGAGAGAGCACGTTGTGGGACTGTTATTATGAGTGAGAAAAAGCCTTGCATGTACATATGCATGTACGAATAAACAAGTATCTTGTTTTAGAAAAGAATGCATCTTGATTGAAAATCTTTCGCGGATGATTTACTTTACTCGTTTCTTTCGCTGTTGTTAACTTTTATTACATTGGTGTGTACTTTTTGAAGACACGTTTTTTTGTGTGCTAGAGCAAAGTGATTTTTTTTCGGATGATGATTGTTGGAAATCACTTATTAGCATTAAAGTTTTAGAATCACAGTTTCAATATTAAACATAATGAGAAGAATGAATATAATGAGAATTTTAACCTTTTACGTGTTTTCAGCTACACACGTACTTATACTTGGCAATTGGTATTCATTCATGTTGTTATTATAAAAATAACTTGAATATCATAATTGTTCTGGATGGTCTAGGTCTGGAAAGTATAGGAGAAAGAGAGTTGGTTTAATCGCGTATTCTGCAAAAAAAAACCTCGCCAAGTACGTAAATACCTAAGCATGGCAGCACATAATAAGTATATATACTGACCCTCTCACCTAACCAACTCTACTACTACTACTACTTATTTTAGCCATTTTTCTTTACGTCTTGTTGAATGCTTTTTCCCACTCTGCTGCTGCTGCTGATTTATGTGTAATCGCCCGTTTGTCATAACGATATGTTTCAGCTCTTTGTATCGTGTAATAAAGCAGGAGTCATAATCATCATGCTCATCATCGCATCGTCGTCGTAATCATAATCGCACTCAGAGGCTCCTCTCAAGAAAATTTAGCTTGTTATCGTCATGTTCATATGAAATGAAGTATTATGCACACAAGCATATTTTGTGGATTTATGATGGGTGATAACCTGTTTGAAAGGAAATGTCCAGCGATCTATATTTATTAACGTTTTGAACGTACAAAACACTTTTTCAGGATTCAGACTCTTTGCTGAATGAATCACATCACACAGTGCATATGCATAAAATATTGCTTAAAATGAATGGCTTTTCTCTCGTTATTCTTACCCAAAAAAAAAAAACTCGTACCAGAAGCAGTAGTAGTAGATGAAAAGTATGAATATATTTTTTGGCGACTATTTATGCCCAAGTTACTAACTACTACATACATGCATAGTGATGGGGGTAACTGGCAATGATGATTTGATGATATATCAACAAGTAGTTTTGATCATCACTGTAAGTATTTGCAAATTGTCGTGGTGTTGTTGGCAAATACTGGAGGTTTCTGGTTATTATGCAATAGGATGGGTCATACACACGGAGACGAGAAGAGAGAGAGAAAAAAAAATGTTCTTCGTGTGCATTTCGCAGCCGGCAGCATGTAGCATATAAATATTTTGTTTTATTAGTGAAGTTTTTTTCTCGTCGTATTACACTCCTAAAGGGTTTTTGATAGCTTAAAGTAATAGCGATAGTGTCTGAAATGTGAAAAATAATGATAATAATGATTACGCTGAACAACACAACATCCAAAACAACCGTGCATGCACGACGATGATGATGATGATGATGAGGATGGATTCAGTGCAGCAAAAGTAGTGAAAAGATGTAGAATGCGATGCTGTATTTTAATGGAAGACAAGAGAAGATAGATAAATGGTCAGACGGAGCACGTTGCATGTTGCTGGTTGTTGCGTTTTTACCTCTTTTTCTTGTGATACCATAAAATATATATTATACTCATTACAAACTTACCTAGCAAGATACATTCATATTTATTTATGTGGGTACCATTTATCTATCCATGCGCTGCTGCTGCTGCTGCTGGAGTTTCACATATGAATGTGTATATTGCAAAGGGCTTGTAGGAGTAGTCAACTACATGTGTTGTATGTATATATGTTATTATTACTATGATCGAAAGAGTGCTGGAATCATCTTGAGATATGATATGATGAAAGATCCGAAGACTAGTGAGTGAGTGAAGCATCGACCCTCTGTTCTCATCTTCTTTAACTATATTCTCGTTAAGGCAAGAGACTCCTCGACCTCACCTAGTTAGCGTCACTAGGTATTTGTAAGAGAGGAGGGCAAAGGAGAATTTTTTGCTCGTTGTGGATTGAAACTGTTTGCTTGATCATATAACAAGTGAGTTTGACTGACTAACTGAATGTATGCAATAAATATATAGATATATATGTTGTATATATAATACCTAAGCAGAGCATGGAATTTATTCGATTTTCAACGGATAGTAATAATGGTAGTAGAATTATATAATGTTCATGCTGTGTATATGCATAGATGAATCATATTTTCCATGTATTCATCCTGATCATCATCATCATCTTGCTTTGCCTGTGGTGAATGTGTGTATCCAAACAAGAAGGTATGTTCTGTTCCTGTTCTAAAACCAAATTGATATACCAAACAATCATATGAACTACCAGTTGTAATCAACAAGAAAAAGGTACATAAATACACTGACTTTTTTTAATGCCTATTATTGTGCTGTGTGAACGTATATACTCACTGTTGTAGAAAGAGCTGCACATGCTCTACCTTAAGAAATCGCCTTGAGGTTTGAAGCACTCTTGTATTTCTTGTATAAATGAACACACATGCATATACACACACTTGCATATTTACTTGCCTGTCTTTTTGCCTTTTCACTTGGCTTGTTTAGCCTGGTTGGTTAGCTTGGAACAGCGGCTGACAGGTTCCAGAGCCCTTAGGGCACTTTCGCCTTGTTGTCAAATTAAAATAGAGAATTATGTTATGTACTTGTTCCAAGATCCATTATTAAGGCCCTGATTTACGTGTTACGTGTGTGTATGCATGCACACATGCAATTCATAATATGTAGATATAGAAAAACGCTAAGTAGCATGAATGTTTTGAAAGAGACAATGAAACGAGGAGAGAAGTAAAATAAAAAAAAATGTTTTAAGCAGGCATTATTATTATTGTGCTAAGGATGATAATCATGATCCCCGGAATGAATTATGTAGTTTTAGTGGAAGGGTAAGGAGAAGAGAAGAAGAAGAAGAATGAATGGGGAAAAGTCTTCTTGAGACATGTTTCAGTGTGGATTTTCGGTGAGCATGTAAACTTTGCATGTCGTATTGATACTACGATCCCGATGTGTGTGTACTAGAGAGATCCCTTTTTCTAATATTGTTGGGTTATTATTATTATTATTATTATTATCATTAAATACCTGACTACCCATTTTCATCTTTTCTAAACTGAGGAACATAATAAGCAATAGAAAAAGGGAATATATAAAAAACTGTTATGTTTGAGGTTTCGTCGTTATTAATATTATTGTTATTATCATCAAAAGTTCACACAATGTTTCAGAAGAAAAAAAAAGTAGTGAAAAGAATGTGCAGATGGAGAGTGTATTATCGAACTATTATTCACCCACCTTGTTCTCAACCAGATCAATTCCAGTTTGATTGGTTTTCTTCTTAACAGCATGTTTTTGTTGATTTGCATGATTGGAACATTTTTATTACGCCAAAATAATGTAGTCCTACATACTATGCAAAAATACATAATGTGCTCTTGATGGATGAAAATGATTTTAGTACTTTTTTTATTTTAGCAAGTAACTGCCATCACCCTTTTACCACCACCACCTTACTATTTATTTATATCCAAGCTAGAGGCTAGATCTTGCAAATACTTGGGTTGCGAAAGCATCATCAAAAGTGATGACCATTACGTTTTCTTGAAGATGTTCATAAAATTAAATGGGATTACTTTATGTGGATACACTTTGGGAATATTAATAAAGTTGGAGAAGGTCAAGTACATTCTTTTTTCATCTTTCTTTCGCCTTTCTTTCGATTTTGCACGGTCATATTTTTTGGCTGTTACATATAGACACCTTCATACAGGTAGGCACATGGTGAGTAGTAGTTGTAGAAAGCCAACTGTTATTTGCCATTTTAATAAAGTAAAGCTAGTGCAAAATAAAAACTACTCATTATAAAAGCATGTTTTGGTGTGTGGTTAGCAAGTTTGTTCCGTAAAAAATCAATTTGTTTTCTTCGACTGCAAAATGATCATCAATGCTTGCAAACAAACTACCACCACCATTGCCACGCCACCAGAAGCTAACGAATAAAAAACGCTGCCTAACTACATACATGTCAGTTTTTAGGGCTAGGTACAAGTCACACGTGTAAATAACAAGTCTAGGAAGGTAGAGTAATGCATATAAATGACTAATAATACGACCGAGATGAGATACATATTTGATTGTACATACAAATGAAGTAGGTATATATATACCCTTGTACAAAATGTGAGAAAGTAAATAAGTTTACACATGTATATGTATGTGCGTGTGTGTGTGATGTCTCTTGTCTCTTATAATCCTGCTCTAACTCGAAGATATTATGTATCATGCAAATATGAAAAAACACCTCTTGCTCATTTTTCTGCAATGTTGTGTTTTATATCTCTAGATATGATGCGGATGGTGATGGCGTAAATAATAATACAAATCGTAATATATGTAAGCTTGCATTAACCAGGTTGGCGTTCAATCGGATGTGATATTATGATCATGTTGTTGATGATGATAATGATGATGATGAGGATGACGCGACGATGTGTGTAAGAGAGTTTTGCTGACGAGAAGGTATTGTTTTCTTTGATCTTGCCGACATTAAAGCACACTCCGCTGTCGTTATCCTCCTTATCTGCACAATTACATATATATGAATGATCTATCTGGAATCTGGAAGTGTCGAGTGCATTATTCATGAATAAGTTTGCAATTTATCCCTTCTCAATGTAGACAGATGTACGAACGTTTGAAGATGACTACATATTATATTTAAATTATGTTTTTATAAATAATTACAGGCAAACCACTGGACGGTGTTGTGAACCCATCACCTCTCAACATGGGATATTTATCCTTGCCCTACCCCTACGCAAATGGGTCGCCGCTCTCTTCAATGGTAAGATGATACTGTTTGAGTTGACGACGTGATTGAAGCTTTTTTATATGCTTTTTTGCTTGCTCATTTTTTGTGCCAATTTGTACATCTCTTTTCTTTGAGTCGCTCCTGCTTTCACTTGCTTTGAACCAAAAAATAATATGTAAAGAAAGTGTGTGCAAGAACACAAATTAAATGAGAAATGACAGTGTTAATCAGACATCGTTTATATTACTACCACTTACTTCATGGTTTAATAGAAATAATCGTTGCCTCTCCTGCTAGAATATATATTAAAAAAGTAAGTAAGTAAGCAAAGTAGCAGACTTCAAGTGCAAAACACTTATTCATCTTAATGCTCAACTGTGAAATTAATCCAACCAGACTTTATAATACACCATGAAATATGCATGAAGTGTAGGAAAAATGTGGATAAAAAGCTCTTTATGGTTTAAAGAGAATTTATTATAGTATCTATGTGGCAGTAGTGCCACCAAAACAACTTGAGATATATGGTCGTTATTATAATATTATACCTATGCTAATTCGCTAAGCAGACGTAGAAAATTTCGTATTTTGTACGGCATGTAAACAGTAAAAAAAGTTAATAAATGACTCCATATCACACATAATTATGCACACGAACGTTTTGCCAAATTGGTTGATGATGACGATGAAGATGACGATGAGCGTTGATGTAGGTAAAAAAGGTGGCAGAAGCAGATTATGGCTAAAATAAACGTCAATTCATTTGGTTCACTTGCGCTTACAATTGGCGGAAATTTACAGATTATAAGCGGCTGATTTTAATGCTAATTTTTATGTGTACTTTCTTTAATTTTCCGTGTGATTATGATCGTTACTTTTGTGAGAATTGAATTTTTGTAAAAAAAAAAAAATGAAAAAAAGACTGACATGCCTCAGCCTATACACTACTATACCGTGTTCTTCAAACTTTTACTGTTATAAACATCTTTCAATTTGTAAATGAAAGGCTTGTTTTGTAATTGGATGATTAGTGGGACCGTTGTGTTGTGAAGTGATGAGAAATAAATATATGATTTTATTATTTCCTTTTGGTGGTAAAAAAACAATCTTCGCCACTGTAATTTTGTAGATTTTCAACGGAAACGTGAATACGAACAGTTTTATTAAGGTATGTCTAGAGAACGTACGTCGCTTATGTACCTTGCGAAATTTGACGAATGAGACCATTTCCATAAATTGCTCAGTCAGACGGAATTTTTATTGTGAGAGTTTACATCTTCCTACATACTAACTAGAACTGTTGTACAGCAGCATAATATATATTCTTAGGTATATTATATGTATGTGGGGCAACATTAACAAGTTGCCAATTTGCTAGCTACTTTAAACGGGATCGGTTAAGAAACTTAAAGATTTCTCTCTCTCTCTCTCCATCGTCATTAAACCAAGCATCCTTTACGGTTTTTAACTTTACTAGAGCCATTCCCTACTCACTATTACAGTCGGCAAAACAAGTAGAGAGAAACTCCAAGCATGGGCGTACGTGCGCAAGTAGGTATATGTTTTTGACGCACTGTCAGAACAGGAATGGGTAAAGATATGCAGTCCAATCAACTTTTTGTTTGCTTCGTATGATGTCTCTAAATTCAACAAGTCCAGAGAGAGAGAAATAAAAGAGGCGATATGAGAGAGAGTTTAAGGGACAGCATGGAAAAGGGGTGGAAAGAAGAAGGTCAAACTATAAGCTGATACTTATCTTTTTTTTTAATTTTTATTGAAAATAATAATCCATTGGTATTTCTGTCCCCCACTCACTCCATAAGCATATTTCTATCGACAATTTTTTTTAGCACTCTATATTCTTTTTAATGTGTAGCGGATGCAGTCACAGACAAAAAAAAACGTGCAAACACGATCGATCATGTAAAGAAAATGGCATAATATAAAATCATGAAAAGTATCGTCAGTGTTTAGATTAGAAACTCGTGAAAGTCGTTGAATGTCAGTTGTCAGGTTTGGGTTATTTGTTTAGCAGTTCTACGTGTAGGGACTGGCTTGTCTAATAACTCTTTCTTGAGCTTTGCTACATGTGATGTCTATGGCTGTTTAAGTGTTTTATGGAGTATTTAGGGAAGGAAGGAAAAGTTTTGAAAATTATCATGATTTATATTCATCCACAAAGGATTACTGCCATGACTCAAATCTTGTCTTTGCGTTGATAGAAGTACGAAATGAAGACACAGTTTTAAGTACATATTCAGAGATATGCGGATGTTATAAACACATTATTATAATGCTTGTGCCAGTCTGCGACGTTTTACGTTGAGAAAATGGCTTGCCAAAATGAAGTTGGGATTTTGCTGGATTTATAGAGATTGAAAAGTTGAATCAACGCATCACAGGATAGATGGTGTGTTTTTGCGATGATGATGATGTTGACGATAGTGGTTGACTGTTGAAATGTACACTCGTATCAAAGACATTGACTACTGCTTTTGCTACTTCAATAGTAGGAGAGGATTGTTGATTTTGGAAGTGTCACAAAAATATAAATAATCCCAATGATCCACTAATCTAACTAGTTTGCAGAGATTCTTCATGAAAGAAGAAAAATATTGATATTCGCAACCAAGAGAATATGTCTCAGACGGGACGGGATGTCTGAATGTAGTACACCCTTGGGTACTATATAAGAACACAAAATTCGGGTGATATCAAAGTTGAGAAATCAAGACAATATTTTACGATTATGTGTGTGCGCATGTTTTTATGGGATATTCGACAATTTTTGTAGAATCGATACTGCCGAGGCGCTGCTCCTTAATGCCAATAATCCTAATCAGATTGAGATTGAAAAATTCAAATAAAAGTTATCGCTTTGCGTTACAATTTGTACAGTTAGATCGGAAGTGTTTGACACGGCAGAGGAATGATTTCATAGAAAGAAAAAAAGTCATGTTTCTCTTACAGAGCAAGCATAAGGCGATGATGATACTACCATCATCACATCATCATCCCATTTCGCTTTTTTAAGCTTCTGCTGATAGGGAGAACGTCATCGAATCAATAATAAATATGTTATTCTTAAAATGTACCGAGATTGCGAAAGATTTCACTTGTCATTCCACATTATAGACAAGTTCATTTTTCAGATTCACTCTGGGACTATACGCTCGCCTTTTCGCGACGTAAAATGCAATATAGAGAGATTATCAGTCGAGGAATTATCATTATTCAGCAAAAAAAAAAAAAAAAGAAAATTCAAATAAAATTAATCTTACAAATGCATGCTTGAAATTGGGAAGATAAAAAAACTTTCCTTATTATTTTTATGTTATGATGATCTTACTATGCAATTATGACATTCCGTATATTATGAGGTCAATCGAAATTTGAACTTGAAGCTTGCAATAATATCCTCTGCAACTTTATCAAGCACATGTTGATCACCACGAGTCACATAGTCACAAATAGTATGCATGCGTGATATACATTATAGATGTACTTTATGTACACATTATTGTATGACAGACGTGACGAATGAGTTTTAGTTTTGCTTTAATAGGGGCTGAAATAAGAAGTAGGTGTAGAAGCTGACTGTACAACTATTACACAGTTTTAGTTTTTTTTCTTTCTCTCTCTCCTCTTTCCTCCTCTCTCTATTTTACTGTCCATGAAGTTGCGTGACTTACTTTATCCAATTTTTAAAACATTCTACTCAACATATATCATAATAGTTATGTGTATACCGTTGAAGTAAAGTAGAAATCTTGTAAATAATAATTGTAACATGTACAACTTCAATTTCCATGCATGCAGTGATTGTCCGACTGTGACTGCTGCTGTTGGACAACTGACGGGCAGTGACAGGAACAGGGCTTCGTAAAGAAGAAACGTACACGTAGTTTTGTTTGTAGTTCATAATATGCAGTAAGCATATAAAAAACCAGTGTGTATTTACGGTGATGATTACCACGAGCAATTTTATTGTGGGTGAAGTTTTTCCTGAAAATTGCTAGAAAAGAAATGTATACGCTTATATTCACTTTACATCTGACTACATGTACATGGATGTCATTGATTTTTTTCAATTTCATTTCATGCGAAACGTGTGATAATTTACTTTGCATACATTTATTAAACTTTTATATTCTTCCAGAATCTACATGGGCAGACTGCAGTGGAAATTTTATAGAAAGTAAAAAGGCCAGCAAGGTTATTTGTGTAGAAAGCAAAGCTTTGTTTTTTGCCAACTTCATTATACCTTGATTCCTTGCTCTGTTGTAAATATTTTTTTTAAAGAATAAAAACTGCACATACATGAGAGTTTTGAGTTGGCAAGAGAAGATTGTAGCAGTGGCTGGTAGTAGTAGTAGTAGTGCATGTAGCGCCACAACTGCCACAGGGAAATTGCTTTTTTAATCATAATTCATAAACTGTTGTAAGTAGGATTTTTATGAACTTTAACCTGACTATATGTAGTATACCACTCGTTATTGCTCATTTCTAGTTATATATGGTAGCATAAAATGCAAACTTTTTTCCGGTGAGTGTTCAATCTTGCACATGTTTTCTCTCGAAACGTCTGTGCGAAAATGTCAGTATTACCATAATATTCATGTATGGATTGAGAAAAAAGCTCATCAGCATTGGTAAAATAAAGGCAACCAGCAACGTTGACAATTTTTTTTTCTTCTTCCGCGCAAACAACTAATACAACGACTTGTATGTACATATATGTGTGTGTGTGACATGTACTTGATAAATAAGTGCCTGAATATTCACACCACACACTTTGGTGCATTTGATAGCATTACTTGAGCTTAACCTAGGAGCACAAGAAGCTAAGAAGTAGCGGCCGACGAGTTTTTGGTGGTGTTTGAGGAAAATATATTGATGAATGCTTTCGGCTTATGTTGGGGAGATAAACTTTTTGAAGATATTATTGCTCTGTTGATGTTGCTCGTACTGCCTGAGTGGAAGTATACGACATGGCACATGGTGCATACTATATGCACATAATATCTAATAGACGATGATGCATATTATAGGTGTATAAGCAGGCATATTAAACAAGTAAAAAAGTAAAATGAGATCGAGCACTCCGGATGTTATTTGAATACATTGTAAGTACACACATCTGCACGGGGTAATATACCAGTTTGTCGGTGTTATATAAATACACGGCATATAACGTGTTTTTTTTGTGTTGCAACTTCTTCAACAAGCAGAACCGGGCTCGGTGGTGGTAGTGGTGTTGCCGTTTGGTGGCCCATCGTCATCGTGAACGTTGCCGTCGTCATCATGGATGTTTGAATGATCATTGATGTTTGAGCGAAAAAAAGAGAAGAAGAAAAGTTATATTATATTGGATTGGTTGGTTGACGGAATTCGTATTTTATGAGAGAAATGAACATGGCAATTCACGAGTGACGTGTGGAATGCGACTAGTTGATCGTCTCCGTATCAAATACATCCTACGCTCTGCTCTTGTTTCATAACATCATTCTACAAGCAAAGAATTTATTCTTTATTATAAAAAGCATCATCTATTCAACATGTACTCTTTCCTCAGCAACCCATTCTCTTCTCTCTCTCTGCTCCGTCTTCTTCTTTTTCTGGTAGTTTGCAGCTTATTACAATTCTGATTCCCATTTGGCACGTTTCCGTATGTGATAAAAATCCACATAAAGTATACATAGGCCTGCGTATTATTGACGTATTCGATCAGCGGCAGTTTATCCGCACTTGGCATATTGCTGTAATGGATGTGAATATTTTCTTGTGTAATTTGTATATTTCCGTGATATCTTTGTCGAATGTCGATTGTCTTATCAAGTTCGGCACTATCGTTTCTGATTTAGCTTTAGTTTGTCTGTTTTAGTTAACCGTATTTGCACTTGGTTAATATAGGTAGCTATGCAAATCCATTCGTATTGCACGTCAAAGAAGATCCTATCGTTTTATTTCTCTCTTTCTGTACTGAATTCTTCAACCTCCCTCACTCATTTTTTGGCTTTTTCATCCTTTTGAGTTACACTGCATGCCGTACTGTTACTATTTCTCCAACAATCTGCTTCAAAATTGAGGAACTGAAATAGATTAAGATTGGCAAGTGACACTGGAAAAGAGAGAAAAAGAGTGCTTGGCTGCTGTGTGTTTTCATTAAAGCATGTCAGAAGAGGTATCCTCATGTCCAAATTCTTTCTTTAGAATAAAGCTTGCATTACTTATTCATTCCAGATTGATTATTAATTCATTTCCCATTTTGAACTAGAGCTGTACAAATGCCAGACTCTTTTTAATAATAAAAACTATTATGCATGCACAAATGATTGGTCTCATTTCTACTACATTTTTTTACAAAGATTTAGTTTCAATTTTTTAAGCAGAGAGCTCAAAGTTCACTAAGCCAGTACTGTCGTCTCGTCATAAAATCCTAATATCTCTAAATGAGACTTTACTCCAAAGTATGGATTTTTACCATTGGCATCTGATGAACAATGAGACAGGAGTTGACTTGATGTGCCACTCTGATAATTTGTAGGACTTTTAGGCGCCGAGCGTATATTTAGTACACACTTGACTTGCTTCATGACAGTGAATTACATATTATTCTTATTATTGTGGTTCGCTTCTATGTACATTGCATAGGTACATATTATCTACTTACTAAAACATATAATGTGTATCTCTATTGTGAGAGACAAGCTGGGCATGTAAATACCAAAACAGCATACTATATGCAGCAGAAACAACATAAAGTCAGCATTAGCCAAAGGATGGTGTTTATCTTTTCGGTAGTCAAAAAAACCAGTGGAGAGCGGTCGACAAGAGACAGAATGGAAATGAATGCATTCCAGCTACTTGTTGTTCTTACTTTGTTGATGATGATGAGCATGACGATGATCAGAGCCCGAAATTTTATGTTTTGTCATATCTTATATTGTTTCTTGCATTGCACTGAGATTTGGCATGTGAACTTAATATGAAACGTAGAATGTTTTA
>JAHZMZ010003027.1:0-10837 GCA_027743805.1 Lepidocyrtoides sp. E14 | reverse complement strand
GTTCCGACATAGTCCAACAGAATGGACCGAGTTTCAATTTCCTCAGGTACCCGACAGGTCCTGAATTAATCAATTGCTCAAGTAACCTATCTACAGTTTGCCGAGTTTATTGTCACAGACGTTCCATCAGAAACTGCGTAAAATAGGATGGTCTCAGTAAATGGATTTGAAATTATGAATGTACTACCAACCTGTAAAAAATAAAGTAAAAAGTTCTTTGCTCGTTCTCATGGTCATCATCTGACTGACCAGCTAATCCCCCATTCCCACCCAACACGCCAAAGCTTCACACATTATTCCTGACAAAACTAGTAATATATGGCGGTAGCGATAACTGCTCTAAGAAAAACTTTTTCTTTCATTTTTACTTTGCTTTTTGTGATAAAATGGCTCATCCTTGATAATAATTTTAAGAAAGGCGATGATGATGATACAGTGATGGTTATTTGTGGGTGGTAGGTAATAGAAGGGCGTGATGCAATCTGCCGCTGCTGTGCAAGTTGCTTTCTTCTCACAGCGTGCAGCATGAAAGAAACGATGAAGCGATGGTGGCCCTATACTTAACAGTCATCATGGTATTATTCCATCTAAATTTTCTTTTTATTGTGTCTCATCAACAGTGTCATTACTTACATATTATCATTACTATCATCGCTTTGGCAGGATGGCCATCAACCACAATCTGAGGCGTAGTGGGTGGTCCCAATTTTTTTTCTTGCTACAGTGTTCTGTGCTTCTCTTCACTCTGATGAAAAATTGGTAGCATTTTTTCCCAAAAAATGTTACTGCATTTTCCTTCCTCATTTCCAATTTTCCCAGCCATGCACAACCAAAGCATTAATTTAAACCTGTACCTGATCACATCTCATCAACTCTTTTGCACGTCTCTGGAATCCGGATGGGTCACTACTGTGTCAGGACAGGTCCGTAAGGGACGTTAGCATTTTCCTCCATTGTTCATGCCATCATATCATTATGAGCCATAAAATCCACATACGACTTTCCTTTGATGTTTTTATATTTAAGTTCCGCCCATTTGCAGCAGACAACGTAACTTTGGAACTGCATGCATTACTTTCATCCAGGTTAGTTCTTCAATGCTATTCCTAAGCTTTAATCTTTTTATTACATAATGACATGCCATCATATTTCCTCCCCTTTCAAAACTGTATCAAAATCATAACCACCAGCGTCTTTTAACTTTATACGTGCTGTTAAGAAAATCGGAATGACTGGCAATAATGAAGGAGCTTTCTCTTCTCGGACACATTTTTCAAATTATTCCTGCAAAACACTACGTTTGTCGAAAACGTGACTTTCCCTTGATAGAATATCATAACCATTATTCATTTCTTTTGTCCTATTTTTAAAATGAAATGAATGAAAAGAAAAGGTAAAAAAATCTCATACAAGCTGTTTTTCTTTTGGCAACCCAACTCTCTCCGCGTCCCACGAATTTTCTCATTTTCTGTATTGTAATTTTAGACAGGTTTCTTGGGAATTTGTTTTGTGTAGAATGAAATGAATAGAACAATGTTTTTTTTCTTTGCACGAAACAGGCACGTACCAGCATCCATGAATCATGGATATTTTCATCTCTTTGACCATGACAACTCTAGCCCCGAAAAGTAGCAAAAAGTAGGTAAGAGGAGACACACACACAGAGAGGTGTAAGGGAGAGGTGCTTTTTGCTTATACTTTTTTTCCTATTGGATTCCAGTCGCAATTTCATACCAGACATAGGAAACGGCACAGTGATCACTGATCATCATAATAACTTTTGTCTTTGATCATCATCATCATCATCACCATTATTGCTGGAGGAAGTGGTTGGAATACAAAAGATCAACATTGTATTCATAATCCTTTTGCAAATAGTTCACAATGCATGTTGGACACCTCCAAAGAAAACACGTATATACTTTTGTTGTCTTTGTTGTCGTACAAATCGTTTATATGTTTTTTTTCCGTCGGCGCTGTAATAAGCAACGCTTGACTACATTGATGCACATACAATTCTAATCTTTTCACAAATATAATATATTACGAGCAAATCCTCTTGTGTTGACTTTGTTGTTTCGTCCTTTCCGGTAAAGAACTACTTTTTTTTTTTTTTCTTCTTCTTGGAAACATGGTGCCAAGATAGATAGGGAAAGGAGGGTAAATGATGGGAAGAAGCGCACTATTTCATTCTGTTGGTGTCACATGAGGAAAATTCGGGAAATAAAGTTGTTTCTTGGACTACTGTTGCTCTATAATTATTATTAATATGGTCATATGATGATGGCAAAGTGTGAAATATGGACAGACACATATATCATCCTTACACTCCTGTCACTATGTCAGGCCAGTAAAGTATTGCATGTCTATACCTTATGTTTACTTATTTTATCAAGTGTGTTTCTTTGGACAGCTACATATTTCAAAGGAGGAATTCTATTCATTTCAAAAGTACGAATTACCATTTTATTTATTTTCTTCCATTCTTCCCCTACCTTACACGCTAGAAAACCCTGCTGAGTCGACAAAAGGGGACGAATGGGATAAGATGTGATATGGTTGTCGTCTCTCTCTCTTTTTTTTCTCTCTCTTTCTTCTCTTCCCTCTTTCCACTCTTTTGTGCTTATTTGCTTACATTTATGCTAAAAGTTATATGCTTTCTGTCAAAAACATACACGACTACAAGTTGCATGTCTGATAGACTAGCTGTTACACTTTTTACATCAAATTTGGCAATCAAGAAGATTCTATTGGGAAATCAGTCACTGGAAATTTGTGATACAATGTAGGCTTAAATTTGTACTTTGTGCCTTGCTAGTGCATTCGGTGGAAACGGGCTATATGGTTGCGGTGACGGTGGCTGTGTACATACAGTGTAGTGAATCAGCCATGTAATTTAGCAAAGCGTAACATCCAGCGACCCAGCCAAAGAAAAGCAGTGAGCAAATCTTTGAATCCTTAAGAGACCTCCTGCTATGTGGTTGTGGCAAATTGAGTGTGCACAAAGGACTATTTTTTTTTGTTCGGTATCGCTCTTTGTGCAGTTTTCCCAGTTGACAAGGAGCTCCTTAGTGAAAAACCGAGTAAGCCTCCTCAATGAAAAAAAAAGCTCTTCAGGATATCGAGTATGATTGTTTTTGTGACTCGGAGGATGAAAATTACGCTAAATGTTTGCTATTGATTGCCACTATTGTCAGTAAAATGACAAAGCACTGCGTAAAATTATTATTAATACGGTTACTTTCCTGCCAACAATTAATTAGTTTAACTTCTGTTTTCTCTAGCAGCAGAAAAAAAATTCTAAAGGGAAACTGAAAGAAAATTGAATCAACTCAAAATAGACATTAAGAGGCAAGAAATTCAATAAAACTGTTTGCTAGAAAAGGGTAAAAAAAATAAATGGGAAGGTTGAGCTCATTTCTCTCAAGTGGTGTTGTCTAAAAGTTGGAAGCGGGGATTTTAACATCATGGCATTACTTCCTTTTTCTTTTAGACGGGAACAAG
Source organism: Lepidocyrtoides sp. E14 (assembly GCA_027743805.1). NCBI lineage: Eukaryota > Metazoa > Arthropoda > Collembola > Entomobryomorpha > Entomobryidae > Lepidocyrtoides > Lepidocyrtoides sp. E14. The sequence goes on along the minus strand of JAHZMZ010003027.1, from coordinate 7,333 downwards.
CAGAATTTATTTTTCTTGTTGATTTGCGAGTATTTATTTTGTACCTATATTTCAGAACAATCAAAACCCTAAAATATGTACCCTGGGAAAGCTAAACAATATGGTTAGATTCTCCCTTGTTGTTCATTATTCCTATTGACTTCTTAACTGCTTGGAAAGGCAAAGTTGTGTTTTCGGTTAAGTAAAATAGTCAGAAATAAGGACAGTATTGATTTCTGCTTCTTGAGATACAATATTGTTTCCCACGAATCGATGGAACATTCTACGATACGTCGAAAGAAGTCAAAGGGTATAATGTACTTAATTTTTAATATTCAAAGAAAAAAAGTTCTCGTCCTGCTAGAGTATTTGCTGAAATCTTACCTTTCCTTGTTTAGGATTATAAATTGATTATGTCAGCTCCGTTACAAGTAATATCAAAGTTAATTTGGCTCCTTGAAACCCGAATTTTGTACACATTTTTTGATGAAACATGTATTTATGAAATTCATTTTCGGTAAAAAATAACATTTACTTAATTTAATGTCCTAGGGTTATTAGGTTAAAGATGTAGTAACCAATAGTCAACTTAGGCGGCCAGCTTCTAGAATACCGTATGTGTGTCAACTAAAAACATATTTTCACGAAAACATGTTTTTGTGGAAACAAAGAAACACTACTAAATAAAGACAAAGAAACGAAGAGAAATATTGAGCACGCAGTAAATGCGAATACCTATTCGTATACTTTAGCAAATGGTTTGGAGGTTAGTCGCACGGTCTGTATTGATCACCAGATTCACCTAGGGTGTGAATTCGGAGATGAATAGATGAATTACTTTCGAATTCTACCCCGTGTTGGTGAGGTTTGACGAAGTTCATATGCACACAGTTTTTTCAAGGGATTTAACTGATAGAAGAAGGCGATAATTAGACTTCCTTTCTCGTTACTGCCTTTATAGTCATGTGTTTAATATTTAGGATCATTATCCAATGGCAATATGTAATCCAATTTTACTCTATGGTATGTTTTGAATTATATTTTTTTGCATGCACTTTGCTGACAGACTTCATGAGTTATTTTTAATTCTCAAATTTGAAAAAGGCAGTGAGTGTTGAAGCAAATGAGAGCGACCTTATGTGAAGCCAAGTTCATATTTTGTTCTTGTTTTCATCTATTGTCACTTCAAGGCAACGACATCATCACTTATTTTCAGAAAAAATATGCGAACACAAAGTAAAGCATCATCGTTGGTACCAGCGTCAACTTCAATTCTAGTCAACATCATCATCATAGCTGTGAATAAAACTTGAAGGGCAGTGAAAATGACGCTAGCGATGAAGCTGTGTAATAACTTTTTCGGCAGCGCGTCAAACGAGTAGCATGAACTAAAGTGAATCTGACGTTTTTTGAAACAATAAAAGCATTCCAAGGCTTTCGCTAGGGAGAATCTTGACAGAGGTGATTATATGATGTTGTCAAGAGAGAGAGAGAGAGAGAGAGGGAAAAGAAAAAACCCTCCAATCTCAACATCATAGGATCACTCTCACTTCCCATTAGTTCCATACCCTTCGTTTTCCACCACTGCGATAGTAAAAAAATTGTTGCTGATTGTATTTCCCGTTGAAAATTGTACGTGCGCTATTAGTTATAGAGTAAAGTAGTCAAAGTCATTTCATTGTTAATGATGTTCCTTCTTTTTTCTCATTTTCTTTCAAGCATATATTTTACTGCTGCCTGTAGAGACGATAGAAGAGATTACATAAATGTAGTTTAATGTGCACATATTCCATCCATGTGGTTGTAATGCCAAATTGGGTTTGACCTCAGGTGCGGTAGCGAGTGAATATACGCCCATACATGTATATGGTACATTCCCATCTGCCGTGGTGTTCATTTATACATATACTTAATACCTTTGAGCCTCCATACAAGCATACATTTATATCTTCGTCCTATGTACTCGTTTAATCTTCCACAAAACTTTTTTCTCTGTTTTTAAGGTCAAAACCTCCATTTAGCATTCATGAAAGGGGATCATGTATTTTAAAGCCCTATTTCAGTCGCTCTGGCACTTTCCACCTTTATCGTTGCCACCACCACCGCCAGCATAATGTTTTCCTGTTGTTTGTCTCATCATGATGATCATCATCATAGCATAAAATTATTATGTAGATATATTCTCTACTCCATTTCTTCATCTCTTGTTCTTCCTTGCACTTTCTTTTGATATAATATTTAATGTCAAGTAAAGAGAAACCAGAGAAAAGCCCAAGAGTCGTAACGAGTTCATCTTTCTTCTTCCTTTTTCTCTTGCCTACACATTACTTTCCCATAGAGAAACCCAACGTAAGTAGTATGCTTAATAAAGGCCGATTTTTCTGTCTTCTTTGCTACTTTCCCTTACCATCTAGTCTTGTTTCAGCCATCTCCAACTCACAAAATCACTACAGCTATTACTGCTCACCGCCGCTGTACTGGCAACTGAACGTGTTGTATATATTGACTAGTCTAGAGATACTAATACTAGGCGTTAAGAAAAAGGCAAGGGCAATCAGGGAATAAAAAGTTTTCTTCACGAAGACGAGGAAAATCTCAAATAACTATCCTAAATAGTTTGGCATCGCGTAATCATGTTTTCGTAGCTGCTTTTCCTACTAGAAACTATAAAGAACTGCTTGATTTTTTACGAGTGAAAAAGCCGCACAGTAGAAATGAATGAGAGTTTTATTTCATGGAAGCAACTTTAATAATTTCTAAGAATCTTTACATTTTTCTTGGAACACGTGACCGAAGTTCCATCTGTAATAAATAAAAGATATGGTACAGCAATAATGAAATAGACGGGTAATAAGACATTCGCAGGGTTCAAGACAACATGCAAAACGGTCGTCTCCATAGATTGATGTAAAGGTGATTCCCACTTTATCTAGGGCNATTCGCAGGGTTCAAGACAACATGCAAAACGGTCGTCTCCATAGATTGATGTAAAGGTGATTCCCACTTTATCTAGGGCTTAGTCCAGCAATTGGTTGTGCCGTTGGTCATTGGACACTATCATGTTGGTTGTATTAATTTTGCAAAAACAAATGAACAGCGAGAAATTTATTCTATTGCAATATTGTATCCAGTGATGCTCAGTTCAACTGAGACAAGAACCTTACAATGTTGGGCGCTGCTGGTAGCAATAAAATATATTTAATATCGTACTAGTATTAGATAATATTATAATGCCATTGTGGTTCATCGTCGTACACATGCACATACACGAAAAAGTTTTCCAGATTCGTTGTTCACCAAGCATAATTAGTGTTCCCAATGGGGGAACAAGGAAGAAACAGGGAGTTTGCTGAACACTTTTGTCTTGTCCTGCTTTCTTATTACATATTATGAATATAATTTTGTTGCCAGTACTACATACTTATTTGTACGTACATTTGATTGTGTTACTCTGATGATGGCGGTGGAGTCAAGCAGGAAGGAAATAGGAAGGCTACATAACACAGCAGTAGTAGTAACACTACCCCACCATTATACAACCACCCAAAGAAACAACAAACAGGGGCAAAAAGGCAATAATAAATTTTAACACGAAGAACACGGACAAAGACTCGAGAAATCTGCTGCTGCTCTCTAGAAGTACTCCTTTACTTTCTGTTTTTCCTCCTCTCTCATTCCAAACCAAGTTTTGCTGTGCTGCTCTTTCCTTAGAGAAAAGTAACTCATTCGTGAAAATGTATTTTCACCGTCATTACTATCGCCGTCTTCATCACAATCATCATCGTGATCCGTAGAACACACAACTGCAAAAAAAATATCTTCGTTGTGTTGCCAGAGAAACATAAAGACTCTGCATGAGAAAGAAAGAGAGGAGGGATGTGCATGCCTACATATATGGCTGATATGACGGCCCTACGACACAAGATTTACTCATCCATTCATAATCAAATGTTTACACATCGCATGACACGTTGCATGTATGTATGTATATGAATCCAGAAGTAGTATACATATGATTAGAATATACGGTAGAGGTATGTGGTTACAGAAGTAGAAAAGAAAGTGTTGTTTGCAAGCTTGTTCTAGCAAGTTGTCACCTTGGCAAAAAAGATTGTTTCTTGTTGTTGCATTAATGTCTTTGTAACAAAATATACCTAACTTTATAGTATTTTGTATGCTGTGCCGCCTTCCGTCCCACAGTTTCATAATACTCGTATATGACAATGTGCTACGCTGTATTTATTTCCCACTTGTTTCCTTTCATTTCCATCCCATTTCTTCTGTTGCTTGATTTTTTTTCTTCTGACGAGCAAATTTACAGTATAGCAGCTACAGACATTCCAAATCGAAAAAGTTTTTCTTCTTGGGATTCTAAACACGACCTAGTACTTAGTTTTTAAAAAGACAATTTTAAGTGCATTTTTGTGAAAAAAAAGTGTGAAAAGAAGCTATACACCTTTTCAGAGAAATTGGCCGCCAAAATGTAGCCACTAAACAGATTTTATAACTTGACTACACCCTAAATAAATACGACCAATCGTTTTGCACCACCTCTCTCTTCATTTAACTCGCTGATATCACTACCACTACCGTCATCTTCACGGACATCCTTCTTTATTACTATTTTCCGCTTTCATTCACGTCTCTCATTTTTCTCCTCTTGAAAGTTGCTAATAAGTGATCGTAGTTGAGTAATGTTTGTAAGGAAAAAGTTACTAGTTGTAAGCAAGTCATGTCATCAAAGGCGGATACACAATCTGTAGCCTTCTCCTCTTCCTACTTAACTTTCTCCTTTTTCTTTCTCTTTCCTTTTCATGAAAGCTTGGAGTGTGCCATACACACAACCATATACATTTGTTTAATGATAATAACCGTCACCTAGGCCAAAATATAGTCTCTGTTGTATTTTGTATATATGGAGGGCTCTGTAAAACATAAATTCACTGCATTTATGCCCACTCAACTTTTCTTCCTTCTTGACTCTTTTATGACGACGACGACGGCTACGACGGTGACGATGATGATGATGATTATCAAGATCTCCGGCTAATGAACCCACACAGCTTTAGTTTTTAACGTTCAATCCAGTAACATCTTCATATAACGTTTAAGGTCAACTTTCTCTTGTGTTTGTTACTGCGTACAGTACCGTCACCATAAACATTGCTGCATCTTTCATCAAAATGACGGTGCAACTGATTTACTGAATCGTACTTGTGCTTTTCACGGACAGCTTCTTTTGCATTGTTTGGCCTTTTCCATTTATTTTCCGTTGATAAAAACTTTTTGCCGAAAATATAAGCGACAACGAGTCTGAGATAAGTCTTAAAGCTAATACAAAAGAGTATAAAATACTTGTGTTTTTTATTCCCAGTTAATGAAAAGATTGTGTTGACATGCCCAGCTATTTAGACCAGCATAAGGTACTTTTCTCCATAAACTCAAAATAAGGATGTTTAGGATCTTGTGTCCGTGTGTGTGCTGGTGTATGAATTTGATTATGTCAGATTTTATGCGGTTGGTTAAACGAAATTTATAGATTTCAGACAAGTCTTTTTTTATGCTCTCGCCAAGCACGCAGAAAAATAGGTCGTCTGCTGACACCAACAGTTATTGTGTAATGCAAAACATCAATGCTTTTTATAGGAATTGAGGAAAAATTGAAAATGTGTTAATACTGTCGGTCTCCTTGGGAGAGAAATTGATGGGATGTTTGTGAATGTCGGCACTTTCTTTTTGTCAACTTCCTGTTTTTTTCTTCTCTTCGTGATGCATGGTAATATGTTATGCGGTGAGATGATGGCATCATCTACATACATAGGTACTCAAGTGTTTTCCGATGATGATGATGATGATGGTGAACATGCAGGAATATAGCTTCAAGGAAACTAAGAGGAGAATACTTGATGGCTTGACAGTAAAAATAAAAAGCACTGAAAAAGAGAGCACTCAAGAAAGTGATAACGCCTTTGACATTTTTACTGTAATTCCCATCATCACGATCACAATTTTGCTCAGCGGTAGCACTCTCTTGACATTTTTCCCACATTTTTTACTATACCTACAGGTAAAGAGGCCTTACAGACAGTTACCAACTTACCTATCATCAATAAACTTACTAGTTCTACCTACAAATAATAGTCTCTTCTCTCTCCGATGAAAATATGATCGTCCTTTCCTTTGACATCATCGTTTGTTGTCATCGCTCTTTTTCCATTTTTAAAAAGAAGCCGGAAGCCTATTTTTCCCAGGCGCACAATCAATTTTCTTTTTTAAATAAGAATATTACACACAGGAACATACTGCATAGAAACTACTCTATTTGAACTTATGGATGCACAGGGAATATATCGTTATTCCTAGAAGAACTGCCAAGGAACTCAGTCGTGTAGCACAAGTTCCCCTTTCCATATGTTATGTTTGCATTAGTGCGAAACATCACAAGAGCATCGTGCAAAAGCCCTTCAGCTGTATAACCTTTCAGCCGTTGATTGGATATTGCCTGCCTATCTCTGTAGCTGTATTTCAAGGCAGCATGCTCAATTGTACATTTTTTCAACAAGACACTCATCCTTCACACGGACAGTTTACAAAGCATGCCATATGTGAAGGGGAATTGAGCAAAATGTGTTTATATACCCGAGTATTTTTATTCCTACAACTGAAAACTATAAGTTACAATGCCTCTTAGGTCGCATGAATTTCATAATGTAGTGCATGGTATGAGGAAGCACCTGCTTCTCAATAAAACAAGTATTAATGTCAACTGTGTTCTGTTATCCTATTCTGAATGCTTTGCCTTTGCCCAGAAAATGTAAGCAGAAATGATGCATGATGATGAACACACTGCTGCAAAAGCTCAGTATCAGGAAGAATAGTAAATTTCTTTGCATACATGTTCAATGGTTCGTCACGGTTATGCAGCACCTTCAAATTTTATCGGAGATATTAAAAGGTCCTCAACAAATAAAGCATTATTTAATATTTACCCGTACTACGGAATAGTGAGCATTTCACGGCACGGAATGAATTGGGATATAAAACAGCAAGTAGCATTGAAAACGATGTACTGTGAGAGTCATCACTTTCTATTAATCTCCGCAGTCTCGGGCCATTTGATTTGACAGATCTTCTTTAACTTTGCTAGAAGGAGTGTTGAATAAAATGGAATATTTGAAAAGCCCGAGGTACTGATCAGCGTGTTCCAACTGTCTTTACAATGGGTCCAGTTATAGTTTAACATTTCCTTGTTTCCGCCATCTCTCCTCGTGTGGCCAAAAAGTAATCACGTATCAACGTTGATGCCATGATTAAATGTCACTTTGATCAGTAAACGTGAAGAACGAAAAGCATG
>JAHZMZ010003025.1:0-39416 GCA_027743805.1 Lepidocyrtoides sp. E14 | reverse complement strand
GAGTGAGACGGCGGAGACCTATATGAATTTTTGATCATTAACCAAACATGAAAGCAACTGAAAGCAACTGCCTCAAGTAGTTCTAAAATACCTACAATTTGTGTTGCTAAACTTCCAGAAACATTACCAGCTAGCATGATATATTTTTGTAGAATGTGTTTGATAAAATTGTTATTAATTGTTCGAAACACTTACATATTATGAGCCTGCTATGTAGTTCTCGCAACTTTTTATTCTATAGACTTGCTCGCATGGTCACACCGTCTATGGATAATAGTTTGAGTAAGCAACTAGCTTACATATAAAATAGCAATAAAATTTCTTTTATTGATTTTTTGCCATAATAATTAGGTACTTTTAAGTGTGAAAGGAGTTTCGTGTTTTACCGAAAACCGTTTAAATGCATGTAGTATGTGGCGATCAACCAGCTAATTTGAAATTAAATTACCATAATCTCAAGTTTGTAAAATGTAATGACGTGAGTTTCAATGTCATTTAAATCAAAAATTTATTTCATACATTTTGATAAGCCAAACTACAAAAAAATTAAAAATTTAACGGTAAATTTATTTACAAAATACCAAACATTGTATTTCACATTATACCCATTATATCAAATTATGATGCCTACTTACGACAACTGTAAGTAACTTCACTACTCTAGATTTTAAAAGTACATAAATACTTGCCTACCTTTGTCTTTGAGTTTTCATCACTTTAAACTTTGGGAGACAGGAGAGGAGGAGATGCATCTCACTCGTCATTTCAACTGCACCATGCTTTTCTGGTATATTTACAAGAGGCTCTAGAAATTGTCACAATGTCTTCGTCATTTCCTATCGCAGTGATTGTGCCAATTATAGTAATATTAATGTTGACATGACTAAATGGCTTAATTTGCCTTTGATGATGCAGCACTACTGCAATACTGTTTTAGCCTTTTTGTCGTCACCTTATTAAAAGTCTTGGAAAATGTCTGACATGTACCGTACCCTAAAAGTTACTTTTGCTATTTGTGATCGAAATTTTTACTGCTTGAGGTTGTAACCGCTGCGTCCCCAAAACTGAATACGTATACAGATGACAGAGGGAGTTTCAAAATCCCCCTAAATTAAATCCACCGTTTATAGGTTCTTTCTTTGCATTTCTTCAGGTTTGAGTTCAAAATACTTTTTACATATAATATAATTATTTTCCATAAATTAATTCGTAAATTGTACCTTATTTACAAACTTATTAATGGAAATAATTAACCTTATTTTTCTAAAATGTACATATGTAACTCTGACAAGATAATACACATTAAATACGGAAATTATGAATAATATGGTCATTTTAAAACATATTTTTAGGCATGAATGGGAAACATACGAAGTTTACAATACATTATCCTTGCTAAAACATTCCTAGAAACATTTACAACAATTCTTACACAAAAGATAATTTTTTATCTATTTTTTTCTCTGTGGATCTTCATGTTAATATGTACGCTTTGTTGAAAAGACATGCTCGTTTCTGACAACCTGAAACTGACTCTTACTCCAGGGTTGCTTTGGTGACGGCAGTTTGCTCGGTGGATTTTGGGCAATCACATTTATTTGTCGTTTAGCCATAATCTTTCTATCCACAGATCGTTTCTTGTTGAGAGCTTTGGACAGTTTAGAAATATAGTAAGCTACTATTCCCACAAAGACTATCCACATTACCATGGAAACACTACACATAGCAATTAGAGTTCTGTTATTCCACCATTCTCCAGCCACGATTAGAATAGCGGTTATGATGAAACAAATAATCCGGAATATTATCCATCCTACACAGATGCATTTCCGTATGTACAGACCTCTACTCTACATAAATTTAAAAAGCGAAAGAGAATGAGATTCAAATATTTATTTATATATATTTTTACTCACGAGTTTAAATTTTTATAAATAAATCAAACATACCGAAAAGGTTGAATAAATTAGAAGAAACGACGCAACGAGCGCAAGCAAGATGTATACTCCTAATATAATTATCACAATGAAGCTTTTTGATAGGTGTGATCTCCATGAATTTTCAACAATTTCCCAAATGTACAAACCCAAATCAACAAGTGTGTCAATTAGCTCTATAATACCAACAATTAGCGTTGCCAAACTTCCAGAAACATTACCTATCGCCATACTACTTTTGTGAACAGTTTGCCCAAATAAAAATCGTATGTAATTGGTAGTTCAAAAAACTAATTCAAAGCGTTTTTCCGATCGGCTTTCTCACACGTTAACTCTCCGTCCGTAGATATTAATTTGACCAAGAACAAGCACACGTAGAAAGAAGCGATAAAACTTCTCGTACATATCGATTTTTTTCCAATATTTAGGTACTTTTTAGTGCAAAAGTGGCGAACAATAGGCGTGTTTCTTGTATTTTTTAAAAATCGTTGGCTACGTATGTGGTGATCGTAAATTGTAATCATAACCACCTTACTAGAAGCAAAATTACCTATTGGGTTAGAACTTTGTTTTTAGGAAATAAAAATACAGTTTTGAACGTGTTTCTGTTTGGATGAAAATTTATTTATTGTACTGTATTTATTTGGTACTACTCAAAGTAGCTCAATGATCATAAATATCACAAAATGAAAGTACAAAATACCAAATAGCGTGTTTCGCAATCCACCATTAAATTAATGATTCCATACATAGGTACTTTAGGTATCAATTATTCTCAAGCACATTTCATTATTTTTCCCAAGCATTTTAACGTGTCAATTTTATGTATTTATTTTTCAACCAAAACATGTTTCCTAAAATCTAGGAGATGTAGACCTGGACCTCCCACTTCTGCTAGGTGGACCTGCTCCTCCATCATCACTCCAACTGCACCATGATGTTCTGCGTATATAATCTTGAAACTGCTCCAATTGTTTTAAATGCTCTTCTGTTAAATGCACATGAGTTACAGCACCCTTTGAATTTGAAGTGGCGACGATCTGACCAGATGGGTTAACTTGATTTTGAGAACGACGATACGCAACTATAACACCATTTCTATGCGTTCTGTTTCTCCTACTACCAGTAGGATCTGCCAGGACTTGCGAAATGCTGGACATATAATTTGCCACAAAACTTATGTTTGCTATTAACATAATGACAACCAGGGAGGAGACGATTGCCATAACTTTGTCCCCTGAACCGAATATAAATGCCAGAGGAACTAGGAAACTTATCACCCGAAAGGTAATCCACAGTTTACAGATTGTCCTGCATCGTTTCAGGTTAGAATTCTACGATAAAAAAATATGTCACAAATATTTTAAAAGATTGCATTTATGATGTACATTTTTATTCATAAAGAAGCAAAGGAAAATAAATTAAAAATTGAAATAATACCGATAATGCGGCATAAAGTAGAAAAATTATTCCAACGAATGCCAGGAAAAGGTATCCTCCACATATGAACGTTACAATAGCAAAACGTGGTCTGGTTTCCAGAACCCACTGCTGGAACATGTGGCGGAAGACAATGCAGCTCCAAATGTACAAACCGAGAATGACTAGATTATGAGCGAGTTCGATCAGCACTGCTGCCATTATTGGTGAATTACTAATAATTCGCTCGGTTGGCATGACACGAGGCAAGGAGCAACGTTCCTTGGAAAAGTGGTGATAACTTTCACAAATGAAGTAAAAATTCTAAACTCACCGTTGTCAATATTACTTGTTCGTTGTTAGAGAAAAGTATAAATAATTGTGAGATGGTGGTGTTATTATGAGCTGTGTAGGAAATTAATATACTTAATCGATTTTCAATAGTTACGTGTCCCGGTAGTCAGCCAACCATATTTTGTAACTATTACTTATGTACTGACGAAAACAGAAATGTAACATGTAATGCGCTGTTAAATATATGAAAACAATAGTTTACTACAGTGGAAAGTTTTCTCCATAATTTGGTATATTTATTACTTTTAAAAGGCAATTTTTCCTCAGTACAATGATGCACAATTTTTCTTCAGTTTTAGATCAAATTTGTAAAAAAATTATGAATGTTTCCTGTTTTTATTTTATTTTAATGGTTTGTGTACAATATTAGCATTTAGAATCTGCTTTGTTCCGCGGAGCTATTTCTACTAGATGCGCCTTCACTTCCCTGGCCATAACTGCACCACGACGTTCTATGGACATACGCTTGAAAATGTTCCAATTGTTTTATATGCTCTTTTGTTAGTACACCGGTAACAACGTAGTTAGCATTTAGGGGCACAATTTGTCGTTGAATATGAATTTGAGGAAATGTATTGATGTATCTTGGTCTTTCCACAAACAGCAACCTATTATCAAGAATTGTTTTTTCCCTTTCTTCTGCATCCATAGCTTCAGAAAGGCTGAAACAGTAGCTGGCCACGATCAAAATACATATGAACCAAATCAGAATAACCACAGCACAGATGGATACAAATGCTCCACCACTGAATAGGAATCCTATGGGAATGATAAAACTAAGTAGTCGGAACATCAGCCACTTGATACAAATAGATTTACGCTTTTCCAAACTTGCACTCTGTGGGAAGTAAAGAAGCCAAAAACAAAGAGCACGTTTTTATTTATTTTATTTTTTATTAGTTTGATAAAAGATTAAAATTGACAAAAATCAAATAAGTAATTTATACCGATATTGTAGCATAAAGTATGCAAACCGTTCCATAAAATGCGATAATAAGGTAAAATCCAAAAAAGATTGATACAACTGCAAATCTTGGTTCTCTTTTTATAACCCACCATTGAAACATGTAGTGATAAACGACACAACTCCAAATGTATATACCAAGAACACCTAGATTCTGACCTAATTCTATAAAAACCCCAATTAACATCAGTGACGTTCCCGGTATTCTTTTTCTCATAGCTATTCCTATTTTGAAGTGGTAAATAAAATGATATTATCCTGCTTTTTTAACTGTGAAAGTGAAAATGAAAATCAAGTTGTAGTTCTTGCACGAGTAAGAACAACAACTTATTAGCGGTAAAATAACTAGCATTTCCTATTATTACCTATGCACATATTACATATGCGTGATTACTAAATTATTTGATCGATTTTTTATCAGCGCGTGCTGTGGGCAATCTCAAGCCGCGCGTGTTCGTTACATAATAAAACCTGATATAAAAATTACTTTTGAATTTTTAAGGTACATCGTCACTTCATTTCCTCCAAATATTGGGGGAATGGAACATTGTACATAGAAGGTTTATAATTTACATGCATAGAATGCATTCATTGAAGAACTAAAATACTTGTAATTTGACAATTTTTGAAAAAAATTAAAATGTACTCGCTGGCACTTGCAAGGAATTTTCGTTTTTCTCTAGCCGATCACTGCACCAAGATGTTCGGCGTATATAGTCCTGAAACTGACCGAGCTGTCTGAGGTGATCTTCCGTCAGCATGCCATTATCGCCAGGTCCTTCCTCTTCGTTTAGTACAGCAACAGATGAGACTTTTCTCTTCCTTAACTGCAGGGGTTGACCTTCATCAAAGTACAGTGCATAAAGGTACATGGTCACTATGTAGATGGCCACTCCCCAGAAAACAAGAATTCCGGTTAATACAGAGTTTGAGAGTTTGTCAATGCTGTTTTTATTCACGAATAGAACCCAAACTGCAACGGTGATGAAACTTGATCCTCGGAAAATGCACCAAAGGATGACAAATCGCTTGCGAGTTGATACGCTAGTGTGCTTCACAAAAAAATAAACAAAAATATACCAACAGAATATATTAAGCATGATAAATTTTAGTTTAAATTGTTTTATTTTTACTCTTTTAAATCTTAACCTACACAATAAGTCGAATAGATGAGAAGAAGGGGCATCACCACAGCCAATATGAAATAAAATGCTGCTAAAAACCCCACAGGAGTAAAGTCGAACGCAATATAAGGCAAAGGTTGGGATGCATGAAATATCCCTCTTGTATATAAGATCACTAACATGAAACTTGACACAATGTCAATTATCCCTACAATACAAGTACCCCTTTCTCCTCCGGGACCTTCCAAATCTAAAGACATTGGGCTAGATAAAACAAAAACTTGCTGAAAATGGTTGTGGTGCGGTGTTAAAATTTAAATCAACAACTGGACAAATTTCGTTTGAGAAATTTTTTTAGCATAGAACATTTAGGCAATTGTCGTTTTTTAAATTTCAATTTCAATGCCACCGGCAATAGTTTTAGATTTTCTGCTGTTTAATTAATACTGGCATGCTATTGATTTTTTAAATTTCAAATGTATATGCTTACCCACGTATGCATGTACATGAACCGTTTTGACTATTAAAAGCTGGATTGTTATTATGATAAGATACGTGATGGAGTATTTAGCGATGGCAACACTTATCAAGCTCATATTGCTCGAGATAGAAATAGGTACCAAACCAAAGTACTTATTTAATTCAAGTCGAGACAGCAATTGTGCTCATGTTGTATTATCGATTTCTATTGATTTTATTCGAACTTGGAAAAATATTCAAGTTTTTAACAAAATGCTTACATGCATCAATAAATTACATGTGGAAATTTTATTTGAGCGAATTTAGTCAAATACTATTTTAACAAAATTGTTTCTTTGTGGCAAAAACTCCATAATTTTGTGTGGACTGGACCTGCTGAAACTGCTTCTTCTGTTGAACCATTTTTTCGTTAAATGAGATTTGCGAACTGACAACCGAAGAAGCTGCCTTTCTCGCCTCGATCGCCTCCGAAAGACCCCAAATGTATGTACATACAACGCAAATGAAAACAACCCACTTGAGGATCAGTCCAATTAACAACATGGACCATTCAATTTCGGAAAACCATTTGGTAACGCACATAAGGATGATGGCTGCAACAAGACTTCCGATGCGAAAAAATGTCCAAGCAATTGAAAAACCTTTGCGAATTTTTAGGCTGGCATGCTAACAAAAAAAATATAAAACTTTGTTCAAGTAAATTATTTTTTTTTACATGTCAAATAATCAGTGACACAAACTAAAATGCGTACTTACAGAGAATGTTGCGTAAGTCAACAGGAAGCCACCGACTATTCCTGTCATCAAGTATACCCCAAAAACAATGAGACCCACAAAATTTGACGTTTTTTGAAGATATTTGTGGTCTTTTGTGTGCTGTACCACTACATAAATCCATACTCCAAATAGAGCCAGACCAGCTAATAACTCTAGTACTCCTACAATACGTGTACCTATCCTTCCATGAATTTTTATGGAATCCATGAAATTCAAAAAAAAAATCTGCAAAAGATTCTCAGAGGGTGCAAAAAGCGATGATGTTATGTCATTTTACACACCACAAAGACACAATTTCACATCTACTATCAGTATGTGAGTTTGAACATTAAGAACATAAGGAATACAGTAAGCTCATCGCGTTTTTACTTTGCCAACCAATTCTCAGTTTTAAAACTAACACATACACAGGTAATTATCATGCTGGTTAAAAGTGCTCATTTTGCAGTGTGGTAAGCGGCAGGAAGCTCGCCCAGCGAATAGTTAAAAATTCATGAATTCGATTTTACTTTGATACCTCATATCTGATTAAAAACCACCTGAAATTATTAGCACGTAGAGTAGCGTGCTGGCCAATATCTATACATCCCTAATATTTACATACATAATGTACATTCACATTGTACATACGAAGAACAAAAGTATAAATGTAGCTAGAGAGATTTAACTGTAGATGCTATTATTACCTAAAATTACAAACATAACCACCTACTTTTAGCATTAAGTATGGCTGCTTACTTTGGTGCAAAAGATATCTCAAAATTTCTTTTTACTATCGTGCTATATTTTTATTTTTAACTAGACATGCATGCTTATCAAAGTTGTTTATTTTCAAACACTTTCAAAGTGTGTTCTCTGTTTAGAGGGTTAAAGTGTGAAAATATTCAATCGTGGCACAATGACTTGTCTCAGCGTCACGAAACTTAGATTTGCAACTCGTGCAATCGCCATATTTGATCTGTTTACGCTTTCCGGTGTTTTTCTCCTGTATTTGGTGATTTCTTATACCCTGCGCGACAAATTCAAACAGGATATTAATTTATTACAGAACTGGATTCTGTTTGGACTCGGGTTATCTTTAGTTATACTTTTTACTGGTCTTTTGCTATATTCAATTTTTACAGTAAGTGTGTTTAGGAACGTTTCCAATAATTCCTATTTCTATATGGCTGTTTGTTTTATTTTTTCATTCAACTTTATTCTTGTGTATTTAAATTACAGGAATGCCCAGGAAAATTTGCAATGATAGTTGGATTAGTTTGGATAGCACTTCGTACTGTTTGCTACATTCTGCTCATTATTCCCATGATCAAAATCTACACTCTGATGAGCATTATATTTTTATCCATTTACTATGCTGGAATGGTTGTTATAATCGCCCTATATGTTTGGGCTCTATTTTTAAGAAAAAGGGGAAGACAAAGACACGCTCATGAATTTATTTCCTTAATGGGAATGGTTTAGAAATATTTAAAATGATTTTTTGAATTTCTTCCGAGTCTAATTGTTCTTGTTCTGAATCATTCCTTTCAAATGTACATACCATGATAGCGTTAAAGAATTTTATCTCATTCACATGGAACCTTTTGTCTTCGTCGTCGTCTCGTAGGGGCCCTTTGGGGATGTGCTGCACCCGGGCCTTGATAAACACTCAGTCATAATTCAGGATTAATATTGCCATTTTAAAATATAATTTAATCTTCATCTATGGAATTTCGGCTCGCTTCACTTCAATTAGTGAGTGTGTAAATTTTAATTAGTCACCATTATTTCCAGGTAATTTCAGCTTATTTTCAATTTTTATATCACAGTAAATTTTATTTTATTTGTAAGGTTAAAATGGTGAACTTTTCATGCTGATCAGATTTATGGGTGAAGATAAATGATAGATGAATTCAAAAGAATACCTTCAGACTAGTAAGTCTTTATTGATCTCGATAACCTTGAAGATTTCAAATATACCAATATATTCTAATTTATGTAGCCAAGGATACCTATGTTAATAATGTGTATGCCCTTTTCTTTACTCTAGTCACTTGCCCTATTTCTCACTATTCTTCAACAATAACACCGGACCCAAGCATCACACTGTCTTTAATGTGCTGTAATAATAACTTTTACACAGGTGTAATAGCTTCGTTCATATCATAAGTGAAATGGTTCACCAAAGATGCATGTAATGACAGGAATGCGACGATATTAACCTTCACTTTTATTTTGTCCTTAAATCTATTGACTCTCTAGCTAAGCACTATCTCTGCTTGTTTGTAGATATTGATCACGTCTCCTTTCAACAAAATTTTGGAATTTTCCATCAAAAATATGGGCAATTGAGTCGAAATAAAGGTAATGAAATGACTCACGGACTCGTTTCTTATTGGACAAAAATCGATCACAAATTTTAAGAAAATCAAAATGATAACAATTGGTAATTTTTGTAGTGGCAGAGCCAACCGCTTTGGACAATGGTTAGTTCTTATTTCGGTGCTGTCGTTTTTTCTATTAATTAGCAGTGTGAAGTCCAGTCCAATCTTAACCACATTATCTTCTCCGGCAACTGAAACCATTAACGTTACTGCTATAATCAAGAGGGACCCCGATAATCGAACTTATGTCACGGATTTGGGTATAATTATCTTTTTGAAAAACATAACAGAAAAATACAATGTAGAAATTAGGAGGAATCATTTCTATTTTGTTCTCATATGTATATAGTGGCAAGCCAGTTCTTCCCGGGAAAGCCATTTTTGGACAAAATTATTGTGGAATTGTGTCGTGACATTTTGCGGGTATTTGGAGGACGAGAAATTCACGGACTTGAGCTAATCTTTTTCGACTTTGCAATAAGAAAACTTATCAGCGTATTTCTATGGTTGCAATGAGTAGCCTTAACTGAGATATAATTAAATTTGAATCAAATATTCTTGTCAGCTACACAATTTTTGTAATCCAGTATTTATTCGTAGTTGATTTGTATTTAATGCAGTTTTTTGTGCCAGTGTCTTAGTTATTAATGCAAGGTAACAATGCTCAGGCAATCTGGTTTGCATGATTAAGTTATTAAATGTGTACAAAATTCATCTCTGATTTATATCTAAATAAATTGAATTAAAACTTGTAATTAACTTACCTCAGGCTTGAATACAAATTATGAAGTATGTTACGGTGATACCAATCACCTGTAATATAATGATCAATTGCAATAAAGATCAAATAAACCATTCATAAAAAAATCAGAAAAATGTATTGAAACATACTTTTACAACTAAACTTACATTCGCCACAACTCCGTACGTAATTGTAATGAGGCCGCTAGCCTTTATTCCTACCGTGCTGGTTCTCAAATCTTCCAGTACAATGGTCAATTCATCTAGTGGGACATTTGCTCGATTTTCATTGTTGGAAAGCCATTCTTTCAGAAAACACATCTGAAAGTGAAATACCAAGGCATATAATATGTAGATGTTTGATAATACTACTTCCAACAAGAATAACAAGCTCACTTCATGATCTCTTCATGTTATTTACCTACCTGGTGACATATGTTGGCAGACAACATCAAGATGACAAAGGTACTAGTTACAAAAAACGCCATTCTGACCACCTTATTCCACCACAAGCCGTTTCTATTCGTGTTTTCCACAAAACCATCATCCAAACTTGTTGAGTAAAATAGTACCACTTCCAATAGAAAACAAGTTGCAACCGTTCCAGTCCCTTCGTTTACCAGCTTGGTGAATTGCTGGACCACTTGATAATATTGTCTTACATTCGCCCATGTATTACGCTTATCGTTGCTGTTTTGCTCTTCGTTCCTTGAAAGCATTTTTGTAAACAAATTTGCTGGTGTCCACAGCGTCAGAGTGAAAATTAAAAGAAACAAGTCTCCAAAGAAGCCCATAAGGTGCCTATGGAAAAAGCCAATTGAGCCAACTACCAAAAGGAAACAGTCCAAAACTGACACTGAACCAACCGAGAGATTGTTTGGCTGGAAATTTGAAAATAAAAACGTTTTATAAGACCCATCCAACATTCTTTGTCCCCACCATAGTACATTCCAATCAGAAATATGGTCAGAGTCATTTTGAATTCCGATCCCAGTTACCACCGTCATCAACATGACTATAAAGTACATGCAACAAATGAAACGGATAAAAAGAAGTCCAGTGAAGCGTCGACTTTTAATGTCTCGCTCCTTCAAAAAAACTGGCTCTTGAGTTTCCGAAAAGAAATTTGCCAACTTTAAAAAGTCGGACTGATTGAACCAAAATTTTTTGAGGATACAGCTCTTCAGAAAGAAGCCAGTAACTGAACTGAATATGTTAAAGTATATAGCAGGATTACGTTTGTGGGCTGAATCTGGCACTGCACTTGTGATCGTTCTTATCAGCCAAAAGTAGGAAAAGATTGAACACAAGCCACAGCATATTTTTTGGGGAATCCATTTTCGTATTACGAAACGATTACTCGACTGGTCAAAGGTTAAACGGAAAGGGGAATAACAAAGAAAATAAGAAAAGTCCAGGTATACTTTTAGAAAATTTGAAATCTGTACGTTAAAAGACGTCTCTGCTATTTTATCGAGAAATGAACATTTTTTAAATAACATCATTGTTCTTCTGCGGCTATGATAATTCTGCTGACGGTCAGGTCTGGAGTAGCTAGTGTTCTGCGAATATTTTCCCAAACTGTGTTAACGAAGACAATGACTTGTCGCGTCGTCACCTAATGAAAGGAATTTTTGTTACTGGCACGTCGGCACGTGTGTACGAAATTCTAAACAATTTTTAATATCATGTTTTTATGGTCTGTGTCATGTTACATAAGGTCTGGAAATTTCCAGTTTTGACCGACAAATTTAAAAAAAGAAAGACCTACAAGAAAGTTAGTACAAAATTATAATGGGAGAGGGTCAATGCATCATACCTATTTGAGCGCAAAGCGCCACATTTTAAAATAAAATAAGTAAATGAGAAATAACTATAAATTGGTTTTAAAAATTATTTTTTCATACGTTGATAATGTGTTGGAATGCATTTTACCAGATCATAGGTACATACATTAATTAGACATATAAATACCTTTAAATAAATAATTTAAATGAATCATTTTTTAAACACTAAATACATTTTCAATAAAATATATTGAATTGAATGAGTGAAACATTCAAGACATAAACTAGCATTTGCTTATGTTTCTAACTTCATCATTTCATATTGACATAGGTAATTTTGTAAAAAGACACATACCTGCAACCTGGACTCGGTGTTGGTTAGTTACAAAAGGAAAATTTAAAAAATTAAAATGATTTTTTAATTTTTATGGCTCTCATAATAAATTAGTGTTGGTACACGGCACGAACATAGCGCTTTGAAATTGATTTCGTTTCTTTTCATTTGCTCAAATTTTTCCCATCATAATTATATATGCATGTCTACCTACTCTGCCTCCACCTTCATGTTCAATTCTATCCTTGCGTGCAGGTAAAAAGGTTAACAATAAAATCGATAAGCAATCTTGAAAGGGAACTAACAACTGAAAACCCCATGCCAGTACGGAATATACATAAGATTAGTAGTTTTACAACAATAGTATAAGATAAAAAATAAACTGAGGTAAGCTGAAGGAGAGTTTTATAATAGAATATTCATCATCATAAAAAGGAACGAGAAAAACACAGTAGAAGGAAAGAACAGAACTTTCTTGTTCCTATTTAAAGCTCTTGTATTAACTATTTTTTGTTGAAATTGCACACAGAAGGAAAATAGTTACCTGTTTCCTTCCCTACAATTTTCTATTCTTGTTGATCGAACTTTTCACAGTTACTTCTTTCAGTTTTCAGTAGACGTTATCGTTGGGGATATTTTATAGGCTTGCCCCGGCAGATATTTACCTATGTGGACTGTGTTTGTTACAGTAAATAAATAATTGGCTGACTATTATTTTCTACGTAATAGGTATTTAATTTAGTGTATCCTAGCCTCTTGACGACCTTGAAAATTGTTACATTATTATGCAAGCTCTTATTCTTTTTATACTGACTTACGCAGAAAATCCCAATAAATCGAAGAAATGCAGCCAGGAGTCATGAAAAAATCTCCAAAATAAATGCTGTCTACAATCAAACAGTTTTTGGGTTGCAATGTTTTTCCTGTATTCTTTTCAAAGAAATATATTGCTTTTCCTTACTATTTCATTATTTAAATTACTTCCATGGAAAAATTTTGTGGAAGCAGTAGTATCAAAGGAAGAAGAATCTACAAACGTATCCTGCAGTAATAATCAGAAGAATACTAACCATTTAAATTATGATCCGGAAAACTTTTCAAAGTTAAAGTTAAATGTTAAGGAACTGTATGGGTCAAGATGGGCAATCAACCAGAAGACGGGAATCGACGTTTATCATTCGATTGACATTACAGATGTAACACTTATTCTCGACAATCAAATGACACTCAGGTGAGGTTTCTTAGTATGATAAAGATACTTGATGCTCCACTTTGTGGGATAATACACTTATTTTTAAACCTGGCTGTTCTTAAGGGTGGAGTTTAATTTACGTCAAAAATGGGCAGCACCAGGTCTTGAATTTCCCGTTGGGCTTTTTAAAGATGATGATCCTCCAAACACATTTGTTTCCGCAGACGACAAAGTGTTAGCCTACATGTGGTCACCAGACTCATATATTTCAACCGCAAGAGAATCCAGTAAGTCAGGGGAAATAGTAGTAACATGGGTTGAATAAAATATTGAATTAAACATTTATCATGATTAACTTGACATGATATTGTTATTTTTAGACATGAATACAATAGGAGCCCCAGTGTCACTAGTTTACATTTTCAGAAACCGAACGATCATCTATAAAGTACGCATGTTCACCAAGGTCGGCTGTTCCTCTAGTTTCCAATGGTACCCCCTGGATATTCAAACCTGTGAACTAACTATCGAAAGCTACAAGTACCATGACAATATCGCCAAATATTTTTGGACTGATGAGAAGCTCTATCGTCCTGTAGTTATTCAAATGCAACGGTTGTTCCAATATGATCTAAAGCTGCCCTTGGACTATGACTCAGGAACAATCGAAAGGGGCGGTAGAAATAAGAGGTATTCCTTTGTTCGTGTACTGTTCACATTTGAACGTAAGCTGGGGAACAACATAATACAGGTTTACACACCCACCATTCTAGTGGTTGTTCTCAGCAAAAGGAAAAAGCAAAAGAAAAATTAAAGGAAATTCAAAACCAAAATCAGTTCATTACATTCATTCAGCAAATTCAAGAGCAAATTTCGGGGGCAAATAAGATTGGCAACGCAACGGAGACTCCAAGGATTGCATGGGGTAAACTGAACAATGCACAAAAAATTGCTCCTCCAGTCGCTGACAGAATTGTAATATCCATGATTGAAGCTGGTCAAACTGGGGATGTGAAAACGCAGCGGCAAAATGAGTGCATGTTGGAGATCCCAGTGGATAAAACCGATAAAGGGCATGAAGAAGGGAAAGAAAAAAGTAACAAAGAAACGACTGCTCCAATTTGGGTCGTCGTGGATAAAATTTGTCGAGGATTCTTTCCTCTTCTTTTCTGTCTGTTTAATATAATTTACTGGCCAGTATTAAAAAGTAGTGGAATATAGAATTTTGTAGACATGGAACATATAGCTTAATCGACTATATGACTCGATATATGTAGATATTTTAATTTGTTTGTGTTTAATTTCAAGTTCATGTATGTATTGAAAAGAAATGTTATAAAGTCTGACAAAAGGGTTAAAATTTTAAAGCGGCAGTATTGACATTTTTAATACACAAGGCGAAGTAGGGGAAATGTGAATACTGCAAAAACTGTGTGATGAATGTTGTAAAGTGATAAAAATAAAAGGCAACATTAACAATCATATTACAAACATTGTAAATTATTTTGTAGACTTTTATTACTACTAGAATTTTTGTATTAAAAAGTAGTGGAATATAGAATTTTGTAGACATGGAACATATAGCTTAATCGACTATATGACTCGATATATGTAGGTATTTTAATTTGTTTGCATTTAATTTCACGTTCATGTATGTATTGAAAAGAAATATTATAAAGTCTGACAGAAGGGTTAAATTTGTAAAGCGGCATTATTAACATTTTTTAATACACAAGGCGAAGGAAGTAGGGAAAATGTGAATACTGCAAAAACTGTATGATGAATGTTGTAAAGTGATAAAAATAAAAGGCAACATTAACAATCATATTACAAACATTGTAAATTATTTTGTAGACTTTTATTACTACTAGAATTTTTGAGCTTGTTTATAGAGTTGACACCATGTTATCCTCCCTCACATTTTTTCATAAAGTATCGTATTTGTTATGGCATTAGATATTTTTTAAAAGGTGGCATAATAAAAATGCACGATGAAAATAAAACCTTCCTTCGCCTTTTTGCGGAAAAACAATGAAACACCAGTAAACAATCTTACACACCAAATTTTCATCATTATACACGAAATGCAAGAAATGTTCAGAGAATGCACCACCACCAGGTTTCATCGACGCAACTCTTTCCCCAGAAATTTACCTCAAAAGACGTACTAAAATATTTTCACACTTTCACTCGCTAATATATGTGGTAAGATTTGTCTGATAATTTTTGTTGCTCTCAATTTGGATCATGCAATGCCATAATAACCCATAACCTGGGCATTGGATTAGTATGCACTTACTCACAATATATATAAAAGTATGCACGAATGATCGATATATTGATTATAATATTAAATCTAATCATTTTATTTTTCATCTCGGTTCCACTCCTTGTGAGAAACAGATTGCATTAAAGAAAGTTTTACCAGCAGAGCTTTGTATTTATTTACTCTCCCAATTTGTATGTGCAAGAGCTGGTTACTGTGAGTATTTTTGCAATTTGGTGACTACTTTGAAACAAGATTTTGGAAATAAAATTACATTTTTAAAAAATTCGATGGATATTTCAAAAGAAGCTGCAGCAATTAAACTTTCGTTCACTGGCACTTTCCAAGACGACGTAAGACACCGAAACTTTTAAAATCATTTAGTTGGTATGGGTATTCTGGTCAACTTTTTACTTTTTTTGTCAAAAAATCCAGTATGTATGTTGTATTCATTTTGCCTCCCAGAATGCTGTAACCCATCATCTGAACAAAGTCAGGCTTTCAATACTCAACGAAGAAATACTCCCATGGAAGTTCAATTTAGAGAACCTCAATGAAGAAAGTTATTGCTGCTCTGTGGTCAACCGAAACGTTGACCTTGAAAAGATACTCTTTGATTCCAGTGAAGATAACGAGAAAACCAATAAGCTACCGTTCGGAGTCAAGTTTACTTTAGAGCAGAAAGATCTGTTAAGCAGTGAAAACGGCCAAAGGAGAAGCACGTACACTGTGTATATTAGTCAAAAAGCTGATGGAAATGATCAAAAGGAGGAAGAAAAAGTACCTAAAGGACTATTTGGCAAAGCAGTCACCAGCGTAGAATGTTCTTGTAATAAGAAGGAAGAAGTTAACGAGGGTGGATCGTTTTCACGTATGAATGTTATCTATTTATTACTGGCTTACGGCTTTATTTTTCCTGTAAACTTCCGGTTATTTGATAAAAAATTTGATTTTTAACGTGGTTATGTTTGTCTAGCAACAAAAATGTTTGAACTGGATGATTCGAATCCATTTCCAATATCCGTTTATAAACACTCGGCTGCGCTAAAATGTGCTCCAAAAACGATTGACATACAGCTCGAGTTATTTGACTTTTCCAAAGCAATTAGAATGCCATTTGAGGTGCAGGAAATAATTGCCAAACGAGATTGTTTAGCTGACATTTCCAGTTTACTAACTACTTGGTTATCTCCTTTTGATATTACCATCCACTGCCATGACGGCTATAAAATTAGAGCTCATAAAGCAATCTTGGCAGGTAAAAAATAAGATCTTATTACAATGAGGCAAGGCGGCTATCCAAGAGCAGAATGTATTGTGGCTAAATATTTATAAACTTTTTAGCTCGAAGTCCGGTTTTTTCCAGAATGTTTGGAGGAAAAGACAAGAAAGTCAAGATAGAGGAAGATGTGCAGTACGCTCCCATGGAAGTGATTCTTCAATTTATGTACAGTGGAAGCCTCCATCGATATTGGAAGTATCAACCAGAGGAGGTGCTGGAGGCGGCGAGTAATTATGAGCTCAGCCAGCTTGTTCAGTTTTTTGATACGCTGCTACCTCAAATCTGCACGAATGAAAATGCGCTAAAGCTCCTCAAGTTGGCTGAGGATCATGATCTGACAAATGCCCATAAACAGATTTACAGCTTCATTAGAAAGTGAGAACATTTTATTCAGTTTTTGGTAATATTGCGTTGTTGAATTCTCAAATTTATCCAATTTTGGTACTTTCATTCTTGTCTAAAGAAATTTTCGTGACGTTTTCACCAAAACTGTATGCTTTGACTGGAAATAAAGTCAAATCAAGCAAACTTTTCCAGTCAAACACAACTGTCAACTATAAACACGTCGTTTGAACAATAAATGCATAAATTATTTAAATATATTAATGAGTAAAACATGAACAATTATTGATTTTCAATTATTTATTTACTTAACCATAAAAATTGACATTAATAAATGAATTGTTACAATGATCTATTTTCTAAGCTATCAAATTTTACAGCTAAAAAAACATGTAATACAATCAAATAAACCAAGCAAACAACATAATAACTACATTACTGTGTTGTAACTTTGCAACTAGGTATATCCAAAGTTTCAATGTGTTCGTTATAGTTTTACTCGTTTTGAGAGGCGACAAAGGTCGATATAATCTGGTTTTTAAAATAATAGAAAAGTTTTCAAAACTAAAGAATAAAGATACGGCTAGTGTATCGTTATACTAAAAATAATTGCTAGTCTCACATTAGGTAATACGTGAATTGGGAAGTTAGTTTAAATTCACACTTATAAATTGCAAGATTCATTACATTACAAGCCATACTCATACATATTAATGACAACAAAAATACATACCAAGATATCCAAAAAGTTTTCTAAATTTCAATCAAAAGTTTCATACCATTAAATATCGTGTAAGTTTTTTAAAAAGCCTTATCGTTGATGTATTTATACATATTACGTAGCTTTACTATTGAAAAAAAGGCAAACTTTAAAACTTTGTGTCATTCCATTCACCATTTTAGTTTCGTCGATTAGCCCTCTGGATCTCGAGAAGAAAACCTTTTTCTCGGACTTCCTGAAGAAAGTTTCCCATCTGACGGGAAGACCACACTCGATATACAATGATAACAATATACCAATTCCACATTTCAGACAACCTAGCCAGTGCAAAAAAGAAAACTGGATGCAAGAGAAAACAACCGGCAAGCCACAAACACAGTTCAGCATCAGTTGGGACTCTATCCTGAAATTTACGAAAAGGACGAAGACCCCATCAGTTTAAAACTAATTAAAATTAACCAAAAGAAAAACAAAAGGAATGTTTTTATGATGGTATACAGAAAATGTAGAAATGGTTTATTATTTTACCCAAGCTTTGCTTCCAGCCTTGGCTCTTACGAAAACCATAGCAGTCCAAAGTAACATACTGACCAAAGATAGAATCCAAAATGGACTGTTCCAAGCGAAATCAGGCAACTTCTCCCAGGCCCCACCATACACGAGATACGTCATTATATGGTACGACTACACAAAAAAGAAAACATCCTTGCTAACACAGTTTGTACAATTAAAATTGTGCAATATTTTTCGAACAACTAGTCAGAAAATAATTAATCATAATACTAATTCAAACTTGAATGCTCAAAAAGTAAATATTTAATATTTATCGTACACAAAGATCTCCAAAGTAAATCTGCCGAACACATCTCTCATATTGGAATTCTAGTGGCATTTTCTTAATGCTGTTAAATTTTTTTTTATTAAGGTAACCAATTTGTAAAAAAAGGGAATCTTCTTTCTAAAGGAATTCTTTTCACTACTACTGAGGTGGATGATAGCGTGAAGCAAGTGAGATTGAAAATGGAAGATATAAACTGTCAAGTGATCGGCGATCGACTCAGAGTTACATGAAATCCATAAACGGGATGAATTCTGTTGCACACATCACTCTCAGTAGTCGCAGTGTATAATGGTTTTGTCACGTATCACGTATTAAATAAAATAAAATAGCATGAAGAAAATTATTGTTGTAATGCAGGCCGATATTGTACGCAGTCGGTGCAATCACCATACTGTGCCAACATGCGTTGATCCTATTACCAGTTTTCAGGAGCATTACAGTATTGAATACATGCATGACAGTTCCTAACTTAATATCATCGCTTAGGGAATCTTCAATTGTGTATAAATCGTCTAAGATTACTACTACTTAAAATATACGTATGGTTTTGCGATTAGTGTTCATGAAATTCCCAAGAATGCATGCTTACATGATGACTGACACGTCTACTTCAAACTATGTAAATTCAGCTTGACTTTCTTTCGTTTTCTTTCATATTCTCGCAAGAAGCATCAATGACTCGTATTAATGCGTTATACAAAAGTACAAGAAAAAGTGATTAAGACGATCCGAACTACAGCTAAAAATTCTACGTGGTATCATTTACAACATTTATTCAGCATTATTAATTTTAATTTCGTACTGTATCATGAAATAAGTTCATAAAATGGATAAGTGTGGAGTGTTACTTAGGTATCTCAATCTTGTCATTGTCTTCATTCATATAAAAATGGTTTTTACTTAAGACGACGCCATGCACGGGTACTGTAGTCTAACTACACTATAATTCTAATGTTGTATAAATGCAATGTTATTTGTAAACTATAAACAATAACAATTTCCTACTTGTATAACGGTGATACTTATAATAACTTATATCATAAGACAACCTCTTCTGAGTTGGAAGTTCTAATAACCGAATTTTCGCTTGAGTAACCCGGTGTCGTTGGTTACTGACGTCTGACATACACATCTGTGTATATTTATTTTAATTATTTATGGAATTAGTATCTTGAAAATTTTCAACAAGTTTCATATTTCAAGATATTTATGAGTCGACAGGAAATATTAAAAAGGGCTTATTACAGTGGATGAGGAATTATAACAAAGGAATTTATCATGTGACAGTCAGTAGTTACGCCGAGGCTATGCTAAAAAAGAAATGCATCAGACATTACTACATAAGATTAAGATAAAAAACGAGACTGAAAATATGCAGTTATGACTATGACTTGGTGATGACGCAGTTAAGAAAATGAAATATTTTCTTTGTGAGAACGAAACAAAAATGGTGAACTTTACTTTTCTTTATTCATGTACATATCATGTTGACAATGATATTTTGTCGCTTGGTGAAATTTATAGTACATGACTGCATTTTCACAAATAGATAAAATATTATGGTTAAAATGTTATTAAGAAAGGAGACTTTGAACTACTAGTTGAAAATCATCAACGGTTTCTTGTTTCACTGCCACCAATCAGAACTAGCCATGTAACATGACGTTTTTACATGTCTCATACCAATATGATTGACTCTTGATGAACTTTCAAAAATTCATATTATGCAAACTGCATAACACACTCTAACAGTCAATTTATAATTATCACTGAAAAATATTATGTGCTTACAGCTTAAAATCGATTTCATCGTTATTTGACTTCATATCGAACATTGCAATGCAATGTAACTTGGAATGAATGTGTCCAACATGAAACTTTTATCTTTAGCACAACACAACGAACGTTGAGTGTATATGCTAAGCAGCTTATCTTTTACTTTTTAATGTTTGTAAAAACTGAAGGGAAACTTTACTAACATTCCAGTTCTGGATTAACAAGTACGGAACGTAGCTACTCTATAATCATTCATGTCTTTATGATGATGATGTTCTGCAAAACTGTAAATTTATCGTATCTTATAAAATGCAATATTATCTTTAAAGAATCTTCAAGATTTAATTAGCATAGCTTAAAACAAATAAAGTCTTGATGTTTTTTTTACCAAATTAAGTAGTAACTTGGGTACCCAAAAAAATTGAGAGGAAAGCCAAATAGAGTTGGTCTAATGATTACAGTTTTGTTATATTCATAAGCATGCACATATATACATGCATACACACCTTATGTTATGTTGTGGGTAGAAGAAAATGCTTTGCTGATCTTCAAAATGGAGAAAGAGAGAACAAGCTCCATCTCAGATAAACCGGAAAATTGGGTGATTGACAAGCTTAAGTCCCTGCAAACAAGCAAAGCACTCTGTCGTTGTTCCTTCATTACTAAATAAGTCTTTTCTTGACTCTTTTTGAGAGAGAAAACGAAATTGCTCAATTTTCGGGATACTTAGTTTAGACTTGTACTACAGTTTAGTAGGTATATAAAAAAAGCATAAGCTTCTTACGATACGATACGATGGAAACAAATTGAACGAGGAAACTACATTGTTTAAGCACATAACTAAAAAGTTTCTCGGATTTTGGAACATCAACATCAGTATACATAATATTCTCCAGACACTGGTATAGTAACATTTTCCCCTACTGCAAAACCAACAAATTTCGGTGATTGACAGACACAAATCTCTGGAAACAAGCGAAACTGTCTGGCATTTGGTTTTATTTGTTCGTTACAGTTCAAGGGACGAGACAGCAATGAGAGTTATGTAGTTCCATTGTGTATGCAATTACAGCACGGTTTGGAAATGGATATTTTTTGAATAACATCCTATTTCCAGGGTCTATAAAACACAGTGCATTGGTTTTGCTTTACTCATAATGATGATAATATGAAGTAGACTCCACTTTGAGCTGAGATTATTCTCTGAGTACACTACTACTGACTGATTGACGCAATAAATAAGCTTGCAAACAAAGTAAACGTATGAGTCTGACTATGATGGAAACATTCAATTTCTGCATGGAAAGATCCAAATAATTTTTTATATATTACCCAGTTTTGTCCACTTGATTTTTGTCCAGGCTTCTTCTCTTTTTTCTCTACATTGAGCCAATGCTAAACAAACCATATAATAGAAGCAAGTTTTCTCGTCTTTTAGGTTCTACTTCTACTGTATGGTCTTCTTGTTTTTTTATTCTACTTTTTTCTTACGCTAAGCCGCTTATCGTTTTACTATTAGTCAGGCTATTTTAGATTCCATCAAAAACTTAAACCAGTACATAAAAATCCAAACCTCATGCACATTTTATATGGTTTGTTGTTATTATTATAATTGTAACGTAATGCATAAAAATGCTTTCTGTCGTTGTTTAGAACTACACTTTTTCATCATTTACAATAAATGCATACATCCTAGAGTCATGGAAACATATTTTATATGACATTGGGCACTCAGAAGCGGGTAAAATAATGAATTTATTTACTGCTCTTATTACCTACATCATCATAAGGATAACGTAGATGATGATGTTGACGATGATGACACAAGCAGCAATTAGTTCTTATTGTTGTCAACGGCCGGAACGGCCTCATCATATTATCTATTATTATCCTTTCCTTCAAAGCCCACATTCCGTGTACCATGATGATGATATGATGAAGATTGTAATACAAACGACAAGACAGGTTTAATTAAATGTGTTGTGGCAAACTTCCGAGTAGAAATGCAATAGCAGCAGAGAAAGCATCAAATACGTAGTGAATAGAAAAGAGGAAGAATCCTTTTACGTATTTTGTTCCCTTTTTACCTGATTCAATTAAGTCACGACCCACCACTGTTGTCACCACACACCATCATCACCATGCATATTTTTCCTCTTTATTCCATCGCTGGTGCTACTCCACCTTCCTAATTTTCCCTTTTATTGTCATTCTTTAGAGTTCCCTGCAGTTCAATAGCTCAAAATTACAGTTTTTATTGCTGCACCCATCATTCATTTTTTTTGGATGGGTGGTGGAAGATGCGAGATCGACAAAGGAGCACGAGCGCAGCCTCATCATCACACAAATCCATTTTTGTGTTCTCACACACACACATATATATTTTCCCCCTTTTTCCGAGCACCATCATCGTCTGGATAATTTAATAAAAACGAGCAGAAGCTAGAGATAGAGGTAGCGATCTAGAAAAAAAAGAAATGTGCCCAAGAAGAAACACTCTCAGTTCATAGCTTATGCTAACACCACGCGTTATAATCAAATGGCAAAGCAACTTCAATCTCATCCTCAATCCTCCTCATCAAACCACTTTTTCTGTTCCATTTATTAATTCAGTATCGTGGCTACCAATGATGCTAGACTACGAGCCAGGCAGAGCAGCATAGATTGCGAATTTAGTGAGTTTATTACAGGATCAAAGAGACAAGACAAGAAAAAATTATTAAACTGAAAAGAGGGAAAGTGTAGCAATAACAAAAAGGTAGGATATTACTTCTCTGATGTTATTATTTTAGAGGGATCGAGACAGAAAAAAGGCACTTTTGGTTGTTGTATGAATTGCTTTGATCCTGAGAGAATTCAAAGAGAGATTGGGTGGATTGATACCCGCATGATGACGTACATGGTATGTGCCTACTAATTATTGAATTGCATCTCTTTATATTATTATTACCTATTATGTTTGGTTGTGAAGATGACGGCTTCTCAATATGAGTTGTCGTTTGTCAATTTGGTCATTTTCATAATAATAATGAATACAAGTACTCTTCTCAAAGATGACTGTGTATATATGCATGCATGTATGGGTTAAGCTCGATTAGTAAAATGATGAGAGCAGATAAGAAACATTGCCTTTTTTCCAAGTTGAAAAGACTTAAAAATATTATGAAAATTCTTTTCTCAGTTTATGAGATGGACCTGTGAAAAGAGATGCTGTACCGAAGGATGTTTTTAATGATCAATTTTATTATTTCACTTTTCAACTACTTTTCACTCGTCATGTATTTGGGGTAATGTGAGACTTACTTTATACAGCATTTTTTTAAAACGGGTTAATTAGATAATTCAATGTTATTTATATTTGTGTACTTTTCATATTTATATAAATAACCAATTTATTTCTATTCCTTTTTTACAAGTTTACCATCCGTATTTTGCTATTTTTCCAGCAAGGTTACTAAAAAAAGTTATCACCAAAGTAGGATCAATTAGAAAAATTGAAATACCTTCAGCTAAACGTAATCCTACTTTACAAGAAAAATTACATCGAATTTTTTTATATTACTAAAAAGTTTGCTCTGCTCAAGAAGAACACAAAGTCAAAAGAGTAAGAAAGACTACCTTCCAGCTAGTCTTAATATAACTCTCTCAAATTCCCCCTCGTCAGTAAATTATAAACTGCTGAATTGAAATCACGTCATCATATCCTTGCACACAAAAAATTTCATCAAACAAAACATTCGTCGTTCATTGTGTTTTCCGTCTGATCATTTCATCATTTTACGATGCTTGCTTGCTATTATTGTATTGTGTTCCAGAGAGACAGTATAGTGAAAGCCAAAGCAGCGCTAATAATAAATGCCTTTTCACCTTGATTCAATTACGTTCAACCCACCGTTACCACACACGCTTATTATTATTGCTCATTACAGCTACACGGCACGCACTACACTGGCATAAGCGCATAGAACGACGACTAATTGAATATTATTGTGGAATGCAGTATAAATTATGACACAGCTCCATTTGTCTGTCCGCATTCAACTTTTCGTAAAACGTTTGAAACCTAATTTTTCCTGAATTATTACAGAAATCTATAGAGCACCTTTATATAGGACGGAACACCATTATTTTCTTTAAAAATAATCAGATTTACCCTATAAATTAATTTAAAGGTCTTTCTTCAATGGTTATTTTTGTCTGTCGTCCCTTAAAGGCAACGTTACATTGTACTACCTCCAATTCAGTGCTGCTCAGTCCTCATTCAGTTAATTTAAACAACTGCTGTTGGAGGATTGCAAGATAATGAAAGAGAAAAGGATAAAATTGATGTTTTCATTTGGTCCATCATTCCATCCATCCAGCCTGCAAAGCGCTTTCATCAAGTCGTCACCACCACATCACCAAATCCATTTCCAACATCAGAGCACAAGTAATCATAACATACAAAAACCCGTTATTATTAGATTTTCTACTTGTTAACCGGCTCCAACATCTCATTGTCTTGCAATTTTCCTCTTTCTCCCTCACTCCTCTCCTTTACATCACCATCATGGAAAATGACACCCAACGGTGAGTAGAGCCAGAGTACTGAGAGATAATTAAATACCATTCAATTTGCTCTATTTACTCCTCGATGTCAGTGTAATCAAACACACGGCATATATGCTTGGAAAATTTTCCCCTTGCTTAACTAGAATCATAGTATTATATACTGTTATTTTTTGAACATCATAACGAGAAAATGTTTTGCTTTAAATACTAAAATAATACTTAAAATATGAAAGTTGTACTTTAAAGTTTACTTTAGCACTATATTGCTACCATTGGTAATTACTAGGTAATTAAACAGCATTAAAATACTTCATCCTATAGCGCTGTATCGATATATTTTTGATACGTCCTTTACACATGTTTTCAGTCTTTGGCTGTATCTCATGCCTGCATCCTTGCAAAACCTTGTGTTACTGCCAATGATACTACCAGAGTTGGCAAAGAACGACTCTTGCAAATTCCCGAAAACTTCCTGTGAAAATAAATTATGTTTCAATAAATACCTACTTACTTAATTTTTTTGAATAAAAACTTTTAACGTTTATGCAAGAAATATTTACCATGTAACAAGTTTGTCTTCTGTAGTCAAAGTAACTGTAACTACCACCAAACTCTGGTTTCACATTTTGTCTGGTTTCAGGACATTTTCTGGGCTCGCAAGTTACCCCATTTACTTTACTCATATCTCGTACCAGCCACTCTCCTTTTTGACATGGTCCTTGGTCCAGAAACGGCGTGCACTCTTGACGTAAGCTGTCATAAACCACTTGTCGCTTATACCAGTTGGAGAAGCAAAAACTGTAACGATCTTTGCTATCTACCATGGTGTTGGTTTTTGATAAAAAATAACTTGAAATTTCAAGGTTATCCTTGTCACTTGAATCATTTGATGCAGTTGCGTTTGTAGATTCCGTTGAAGATGCTAATGGAGTAGAATTGCACCTTCGCTTTTCCCTAAAAGTTTCCAAGATTAATGCTGAGTTACTAAACACTTTTGTTTGACCCTGATGAGAGCGAATACTTCGCCTTGGATATAGTATTAAGTTTTGAGTAATGTCATTTTTATCGTAGTCAACAGCTCCGCTAGATGAGTTTGGAGGATTTTGAAAAAATGGTCGGGATATTTTGATTTCTTCTGCAAAGCAATCACAGCTACAAACTCCATATTTTGAATTGGATACCGAAAACATGCGTTTTCCAAGGGGACAAGGACCACGGAACCCGATAAGATAACATTTTGGTGGACTTCCGTAGTAAACCCAAATTCGACCTTCATGTGACCTATATAACAAGAGACAAAATTACCTTCAGCAGTATTCCAAACTTTGAACACATGCGTTTATTGGAACAATTAGGTTATCTTTGTAGATTTAACTTCAGAATACTTACTTTGGGCAGCCTGGAGAGCTGACTAGGCCGTTAGGATACTCGGCTGTTTCATTATAGCTCAAGTCAACAGTTGCCCCTAGTCTCAAAAACGTCAACTCTGTTTCCACTCTATCTGCCTTGAAATGCAACTTTGATTTTCCATTATTATTTGCTATCTCTACTTTGTCAGCAGTGGTAGGCAACAACAGTAAATTTAAATATGAGAAGAAAATCACAGACAAAAGTTGTGTTAAACAGGTCTCCATACTACTATTAAACAATGTCTTCATGTTCATAAATCATAAATTATCCTTTAAAAACTAATCTGCAAGGCTGCATTCTTCAGAAGCTCGTATGCACTTTGTAGAATTGCACGGTTAAATTGGTACTACAGACAACAGTCCAACGTTTGAATACTATTATCCAAAAATACACTCGATAGATTTCTCCGTAAGTTTCGACGTATTCAGAATTTTAATTTGTTTGTTGCTTCGAAACGCCTTTCCCAGTAAGATATTAAAATCGGTGCAATTACTGGGTGATCTAGATCAAATCAACTGAAATTGTCGTTTCATAAACACTGGTGTTTTTGTCGGGCTTCTATCGTTTTATCAAGCAGGTATTTGTTTTACTAGTTAAAAAACTTATGCCACTACACTGCAGCAAACCATAAAAAAAAGTTTGCTAAAGTAAAATAAAAAACAATACAAAAAATAATAATGCTAGTAACTATGAGGTAAAAAAGAAATCATTCTGAAATCAAGTTCTTTGATGAATTTAATTGCACCTTCTGACACCATCGATGATCGATCATATAATCAAACAAACAAGTAAAAGAAAACGAAAAGATCAGGCTTGACAAACATAAAGCGTGTAACTAGTAACTACTCAAGAAGATGAACATTTTTTGCTAAAGGTCTTGCTCACCTGAAGACAATGATTTTTTAACAAGCTATACATCTTATTTATATGGCCATTTTTTCATTTTGATTTTTGTACACATGTGTAGTGTATAGCAGGTTACACTATGTTTCGTTTACCATGTAGAATTTTACTATCGGTTACTATGTACAAAATATTTCCCTAGGGCAAGTTGCATTAAAAATAATTTCAAATCAAATAAATCGTTACAAAATGCCTAGGTTTCTACTACACAACATATTCTTGACAAAATGACTGTAATTGTATTTTTTGTGCAATTGGCCCCAGGATACAAACACGAAATACTTGTACTTGAATGAAACGTCTTCATGATAAAAATTGTACGCCAACGTTAAACAACCAAATAATTGAGGAAAAGAAAGGGCGTGTAGATAAAAAATGATAAAGACAAACTAATAGAAACAGAAGCAATGTCGCGCCAATGCAGAAGTAAATACGTGTCTGTCTGTCTACTCCACTTTTTGGGATCCCCAATAATGAGATAGTTCGCAATTCGATTTTTTCTATTTGTTTGTGTTGACTAGTCTAGAAATAAGCATATTATGAAAAGTTAATCAATAAATAATTTTAAGCGACACATTTCCTTTATTTAATGTTGGAAAAATGTTAAATTATAGAATTCCATATAAACCTTCTAGCAGAATATTTCATTTCTAGCTTTCCTTCGTTTTGACAGTCTCCAGTGCAGTTAAAATCCTTTTCACGTTTCTAGTGACTACGTTTCGCATATTCTCATTGTTCCGACACATTACGTTATCAACAAATAATATTCTTTAGTCGTAAATCTGCACAATAATAACTTGTTTGAGCATTTCTAAAGCAAATAGTAAAGTGCCGTGAAAATTGCTGTCATGGTTAATATAATTCTGGTGTTAATAGACCTGACAATGATTTGATCAAAATTATAAGACAGCATGAAGTACAATTTATTCCACATCAAACAACATAACACACCTATTATAACTGGCAATAAACTAGGCATAATACTGCACACCTACCTATGCACATACAAAAATATTTACGGTGTACTCATGCTTTTATATTTCTTA
Organism: Lepidocyrtoides sp. E14; assembly: GCA_027743805.1. Classification (NCBI taxonomy): domain Eukaryota; kingdom Metazoa; phylum Arthropoda; class Collembola; order Entomobryomorpha; family Entomobryidae; genus Lepidocyrtoides; species Lepidocyrtoides sp. E14. Next base: position 10,803 of record JAHZMZ010003025.1, on the reverse strand, counting down.
ACTCTGTTTTTTTTCGAGTAAGCAATGTAATATCTACGTATTTTACCAAAGTCAATAGAAAAGTGTTAGATTGAAAGGGGGATATGGGGATACATGAGAACAAGACACCTTTGATCCACACCACACATTTTAAATTCGATCCAGTCATAGCTAGATTCGTAAATCTAACCGTACCCATTTACAATGTAAATTTAATGTATGAAATGGAACTGGTTTTACAACTTTTTGTAAACAAGCTTTTATATTATATCGAGATACAGAAAACTAAAACTGCATTGTTCGTTGGATATTGATAAACGAGCAGTGAGTGCTTTAACAACGTTCTTAGTGCTTGACAGATAGATTTTTCACAGCCAGCTTCTAAAATTTAATGTTCAATTTAGAAATTGGTTATATCATCGTAGCATGTTTTTCATTTGGCTCTGGTTCATATGTTACGAAACAAAAGTCATTCATTAATTAGGTATATTTTGGGGAAAAAGGTGCTAAAAAATGAACGTTTCTTGTCGACACGTGTATTAAATTCATAACGTCTCTTGAAACTTGCTACATTAATAATGGGTCTTAAATTGGGATTAGTCGCCCAAATCTTTTGACCACTTTTCATATTCCGCTTGAAAATTACGAGTGAAAAGTCGCTTATTTTGTCTTTAACATACAATTTGCGATGATCATGTTGAGTATCCAAGACGAGTAGAAATGCTCCTAAAGGTTCATTTTAAAATTAATATGCGGTTTTCATCCTATTATTATAATATTCTTGCATGATGTTACAAGTCTCGTTCAACTGGAAATTATTATTTTGCATAATACTTCTATAGTTACTAGCAACTAAAGCAATAGTGGCAAGGACTCCTGTATGAATTAGCCTTGGAATATTTACAATTTTTTTACCCTTTCATTTTCACTTTTGATACTTACTATTAATTAATTTTTTTTAAATTCTTGAACATCGTTATTTTTCCTCTTTTGTTGGTTTTACCGACGAAAAAATACTGATAGTAAATTTAAATTGCTAAGAATAAAAAAGGAAAAAAAACTATTACATCAAATTGCTCTTTTTCATGTTCTTAATAAAAGGCTATTTTGCGTGCTAATTGAAAACCACTAATGGAGAAAATCTCCGCAAATACGCACCACAAAACTAGCTCATTGTCAGCTTGCTTAAGGACAGTAATAATCATATTTTTAGATACCTATTTTGTTTGTAGTATCAGTATCAGCAGTTAGCATCTATAATGACTTGCAATGAAACCACAACTGAGCACAAAATGTCAACCCATTCTCCTCACTCATTCATTCAGTTGACTTTATTTTTTTTACAAGGATGATGATGATGATGAGTCTCGGGAATTTCTGGCGGATACCTCACAGAAAAATTACCCAACCAAGCAATAAAAAACATCATGCTATATGCCATTTACTGAACAACCGCACACACACAAAATACAAGTGACAAGGCCATTATGAAAAAAGTAAATATATAGATAATATAAATGCTATTATTCTTGTCTAACGCTGTGGCTGTGTGTGTAGTAACCGCACCCATTATATCATCCTCTTCGTCATCCTTTCGTCTTTTCTTACCCAAAAATAACCTTTAGAAAAGCTATTTGTATGAAAATTGGCCCATTAGCATTTTCTCCATGATTGTGCCTATTGTGTTTCCTTCGTGTATACGTTTCTTACGCAATGCACTGTGTAAACGAGTCTCTTTTATTGCTAAAAGTTGACTGACTGACGGTATACGTTCTTCTTCCCGTTTTGGTTCGTTATTTCAGAAATACCAACCCTAAAACTGCATTGTTGGCAGCAGCAGTAGAGACGAACATATTCACAAGCAGATCATCATCCACACAATAAATTGCACACTTTCCATTGTTTGCTGGTGAAGGCATAGTGTCCCAAGAGAGAGAAAGAGGCAATTTGAGGTATAATCGGTTCACATTACAACTGCAGCAAAGGATTACCATCAGATTTTGGTTTGGTGACGAGGAACAAGACAACAACGGTGTGCTGCTAGTAGTGTTGCTAGTGGTGGTGGTAAGCAAACAAGAAAAAAGCTTATATTTGCTAGCGTATGCAGCACAAGAGATGATCATAAAATGAATGAACTAGACGGTTAATAATAACCACTGAATATACATTGTTCATTGTAGGTAGATTCTCTGTATTTTGAACGGTGCTATATGGCTTGACATTTGACTGACATTTCTTCGCCTCTAATAGCCGTTTGGGGCTAGCCCTCATTCATTCATTCTTGTCTATTCTGTGAACAGCTCAATTTACATCATTTGGATTTTATGGGTAGTTTTTTTTTCATGATGATGACGGGGGAAGTATGGTCTAATCTTGCCCATCTCTCACTTGTCTGTGCTGTTGTACGTTTCATAATAAGTAGAATGCATAATATTGTAACTCAATATTTCATCCGTGCACGCTCATAATGTGCTCATTAAATCTTGTGTAAAAAAAGCAAAAGTATAACCCCTCACAGCACCAACTCTTTTCTCATCAGGATCATCATATCACCAACTACATAAGCTTTCTAGGGATGGTACTTACTTTTTATCGATGGTGCTGATGTTTATTATCGGAGTAGGTTTACATATTATGAAAATGATCATTATTGCGATTATAAAAAGAGCAATAAATGCAGAAAGCAGAGTCATGAGAACAGACATTAATGAACCTGTTTTTCCTTGCTTGTTGTTTATTTGACACGAAAAGATTTTCTTTCGAGCTGGAAAGTCGCGTTCTATTTACTTTTTTGAAAGTGTGTTCAAACTTGAAAGTTTATTTTACATTTACCTACCTACCTACCACTTTTTTCTATGCAAAAAAATTATCACATTTTCTCCTTGGCAACTTATCTTGCTATGAAATAAGTTCTCAAAGACACGGCATCATGGGAACGAAAAACAAAATAACAATAATAAAAAGGCCAGCTTTCATGGATAAAAACTCCTGCACTTGTCAAGCCGTTGTGTAAAGTTTAAAAAGAAACTGAAGCAACAGCAGTTTTCGTATTTTAATTCATGATGAAATATCACAAGAAAATGATGATGTAAGAAGTTGAGTCTCATCATGGGTGCTTGCTTATTATTATGCTAGTCCAAAGAGAGAAAGATGAAAAGAGCAGCGAAGAGGTGTATTGTAGTCTTGTCGTACCGTTGTCGGGTGATGATGGTCGGGAGTCGGATGTGCGCTATCTACATAGTAGAAAAAATTGAGTAAAATAAAAAAGCAAACTACGAACGAGAGTAGGCTCTTGTAGGATATAATTGGGATATACATACATGCATATGATCATATATAAAGCATATTATTTAGCTTTTTATGGAAGTTCCAATGTAATGGTGGTTCTAATTTGAAAAGCGACTTCTCGTCTACTCGTTTCTTTCCTCATCATCATCTCAAATCTTACACATTGTTATTATATTGCGAAAATAGAGAAAGAAAGAAAGAGAGAACCTTAAAAGTAATGTTGGCAAAATGGCATAAAAAGCTGACGGAAATAGGAAAAGGAGTTGAAGATGGTGATGATGTTGATGATTAGGACGATGAAACGAGAAAATGAAAGCAGCAAAAGAAAATTGATTACATTATATTTTCCACTTTTCTTTGCTGCTCCTTTTTTTAGGAAAAGACCTTGTCTGTACAAGCGAGCAAGATGTTGACTGATATGCACGTTTTCTCCTCTTCTTGTTAGTTCATTAAATCAATGATGACGATAATGAACTGCCCTTTTAAAAGTAAAAAAAAGAGGAAGCAAAGCATTTAACAATGGATTTCAGCACCAATGATGGCGATCGTCATTGGCTAAGTCGATTTTTGGAGACAAGCTGTGATAATGTAGTGAGTATGTTTATAAGTATAACGCTCATGTCGTAGGTTTTTATTAGGTACAGATGAACACATAAAGATTTCGCAATAATTAAAATGTAATAGCGATTCAATTTGATGAGAAAGTGACAAGTTGTAATTAAGTAATAAAAGTCGAGGACAATATGTAGCTTCAATGAGAATGTGCGTGGGTGTATGATACTGGGAATAGAGGGTTAAAGGAGTGGGTGAACTTACCGTTTGTTCATGTATAAATGATTATTTAGAGGAAAAATGAAAACAGAAATACAATGCGTTTTATCATCATAATAAAAGTATTTTTTGTATTGAAGTGGAGAAAACGGTAAAAGTATGCAGGATGACATATGTTATGCAGCTATTATTACAGTGAAAAGTAAAGTGCTCCTTGTCACTTGTCATCTGATCAACTCTTATTATTATTACATTTAGCAGGAGTAGTACAGAACTGAATGATCAAGTGAAAAAATACGTTGGTAGTTGGTACGGACAATGTTAGTGAATGAATGATGAATGGTTGTTGTTGGTTTTGTCAAGTGGAGTGCTCTTTGCTTTTCGTGGAGGGAGAGTATAGTACATAGTGGAGAGTAGAATACAGATAAAAATAGGTAGCTAGGGAGAAGAGGGGGAGATACGTGATGATTTTATTATTATTATTAGTGTATTATTATTTGAAAGAGCAAGAGTGGAAGGAGTTGAAGAGATATGATGAGACGAAAAGTAAAAATGAGATGCTGGTTTGGTTGGTGATGATGGATGACGGCAGTGGATAGACCAAAGCAAACTTGATGATGACGATAGAAAGCATCTCATTACGGAATCAATTTGCTCTCAATTGTCCCTCAAATCAAGTCAATCTGTGAAGAGCTATCCCGACATATATATGTAACTAGTTTAGACAGCTATGTTCGCATGTATATACGTACGTACAAAACGACAGAGTTGTCAATTTTACGTGTGTTGTAGCCATAATAAGTAAATCAAATTAGACAGAGTGGAAGAAAAATTGGGGAAAATATTAGGAGACTTGTATTGACTCAAAGAGCGTATGTATGCACATGTCTCATTTTCTTTGAGACGACGTAGATAATGTCATGTATGTGGAGAGTTTTCCACCCAATTTTTTGCAGAAAATGGAGACATAAAAGTATCGAATGAGCTATAAAACCTTTAAAACTAAAAAATCGACAGCCATTGTCTTATATATACCTATACTTTCTTTGGTTTGCAATTTTTCAAAGTAAACATCCAGACAGACAGACAGACAAGCACTACTGCACAATAATAACCTAGTACCACCGTGCTACTTAATAGCTGCAAAGAAGAGTGAAAGATTTTTCATGGAAATTCTCAATTCTCTGCAAATCTAAACTGACACCAGAGAGCTTTCTATAACTTTTTTTTTCTCTCTCTAAAATCTGCTATGCTTTATGTGTGTGGTGACAACACCACTATTCATTCAATTGAATATACACATAGTACAAATGTAGAATGCATGACGATGATGATCATTTCTCCAGTTTTCCAACTTTTTATCCATCCATCCATTCCATCTGCTTCTTTTCCAACAAATGGACTCGCTAATGAGCCCAATATTGCTCAGTGAATAGAGCGCAAATCAAAATCAACTTGATCCAACTTCTCCATTCTTTCTCTTTTCCCAACCAACAAATCAAATTTACTCCAGTACTCTCTCTCTCTCTCTCTCTCTCTCTCTTTCCATCCATTTCCCAGGAAAATTTCAGGAAAGCTGCTGCTTTACTTTTACCACTTATATATTACTTCATAGCTTTCCTTCTTTCAACCATCTATTTTCTCCTTTCTTCTTTCTGAATGTTGTGATGTGGAGGCTCGTCGTGTGTTGTTGTCGTCGTTCCACCTCGTTCCCTTCGTTTATCCTGTTGATGGTCTGGAAATGATCTGATGATGATCATCATCACTGCTTTCCTTTCCTCCGATTGGTTCCCCATTTTCCCTGTTCCAGTGTAGTATCTCCGGAGGGGAGATGGATATGGCATGGTACAGTGAAACGGAGCCAGCCCTCCTCCCTTCTCCATCATCACCATCATTACAACCCATTAGCTCATCCATCCCTTTTTCCCGTTTTGCTTGCCTGATCCTCCGTCGTTCTGTTTACTCCATGCATGAATGGGCTCAAGGTGTGCTCTCTTCTGGCGTAAGCGACCAATAATGAGCACCAGATTGCTCCTCTTTCCATTCCCTTGTTCAACAAACACAACAACAAGTCGCACAGCAGTCAGTGAAAGAAGAATCAACCTCTCGGAGACTGATAATATCATCATCATTTCTTTCTCTCTTTCCAGAGACCCGATGATCTGCTCGAATCACACTGAGTGCTCACTCCAGTTTCAGTGTCATTTCCTCAGAGGCCTTTGCAGGGGACTTCCCTGAAGGAAAAGAGCTAGTCTTAACAGAAAACCCAAAATGCACAGGGACAAAGTGTCACTCAGTTTAAAGTTTTCTTCCACTTCAGGTGGTAGCAGCGGTAGTACAAACTCTAATAATTCATCTTCCGGTGAAAATAGCCCCTTGTTGCTCGGGATGAGCAATGGGAAAAGTGGTAGTGGTAATAATGGAAGTTCATTTTTAATTGACGATATTCTCTTTCAAAAGCCAAAGGTGAGTCATTACCTACTTTGTTTTTAGCAAGTTCTCTGATTGTTCTTTAGTCGCAAAAAACCCATGCATGATTTCATCATTTTTGTGTCTTTTGACAACGCAGAATTTGGGAAGAGACATAATTGTTCCAGTTGCCAGTCGACTGGCAGGGCTAGGTAGTCCTACGAGACCTCAAATGGGGGACTGTCCTCCACACATGCCCTCTCCAGACACGCCACCACCTACAGGAACTGGAGGAGGAGGAGGGCATGGAGGAAGCGTTGGTTCTTCCGGAGGAGGAAGCACAGGCTCATCATCGTTAAGCCCACAATATGCTCCATTTTTGCATCCTTTTTTCCCAAGACCTGATGTCACCACACACCCCTTCTTCTTGGCTGCTGCAGGTAGGTTTACTGTTTAACTACCACATGTGCGAATTAGCATTAAATTTACTTTAATCATTGGAAATCGATAAAAAAAAGTTGTGAGCATCGTGAACTGTGATCTTGAAGTATCAGTGAAATTATCACGTTTGGGGCAACGTGAAAAAATGACAAAATATTTACATTGCACATTTGTAATGTTTACTTTAACACTTTTTGTTTGTCTTACATCATTGTCAATTGTGCATAGTAAAATTTAAATAATCGTCGATGTGCCAACAGAAAGTACGAGCCCTTCGTAAACTTTAGTTGCTGTAGTCAACAAATAATTCCGATCACTGAAATTGAAAACTTGATGCATATTTAACGTAGTGAAATGTTCAAAAATTCCACAAAACACACACTTTACCTCATAATTTTAGCCCGCAGATTAAAAATTCATGGTGATGAAAAAAAATTCTAGGGCCTGGTGATGGACAAAACAAACCTGATTAAAATATTGATGATAAAGTAACGTGAGTTCAGAATGACATGAAATGGGCAAATGGGGCAACTGCTTCCGCTGACACGCCGAAATACAAAACAAAACTAATAATGATCATCACTCATCACGTTTCCCTTTTTGACAGATTATTTTTAAATGCAAATATTTTTTTATTCAATTGAACAGGACTGCCATTTAGTTCCCTTTTCACTGGTGCGGATCCATCATCCAAGCACTGTCGACGTCGCAAAGCGCGTACAGTATTTAGTGATCAACAATTGCATGGGTTGGAAAAGAGATTTGAAGCGCAGCGATATCTTTCCACACCAGAGAGAGTAGAGTTGGCAAATGCTTTAAATCTGTCAGAAACACAGGTGAAAACTTGGTTTCAGAACAGGCGTATGAAGCACAAGAAACAGTTGAGAAAGAGTAATGATAAATCTGGAAACGGAAGTGGGGCACCACCAACCTCGGCCACAACACCGACAACGGCAAAAACTACTACTTCCGGAGCATCATCTTCCCCATCATCTGTTAGTGATCCTGGTACAGACGGGGGCAAAGAGGAGAAAAAGGGAAATGGTTATGTTGATGGGGGAAATGGGCACCATCATGCAGATGTACCTATGGACTTTTCGCAGAGAAGCAGCGAAGACTTTTCTCTGGAGGATAGGCTTCATCATCATCACCATAATATGCAACCACAGCATAGAATACAAATGCGACCGACGGTTACTTCAGGGTTGGTACTACATTCCAGCAATGTATACCTGTACAGTCAACGAAAGGGGACTGCCTACAATGAAGACGCGTGGCATCATAATCAGAATTCGCACCACCCTGGCAACCGACTTCGATCAGATGATGAAGAAGACGACAACGAGGACGAAGACATAGACATTTTGGGAGGTGAAAGTGGAGACGGGAATGAGGGTGTAAGTCGAGTGTACGTAGGGGGCAATTCACAGTCTGTTCGTTCAATTAGTATCCCGTAGACACTACCTGCAACATTTGTATGGCACTTAAACCCTTGTTAAATTATTTTGACCGTTTATACCAATGAAATTTGTGTATTCTTAATAATTCTATGAACTTGTCGGCAACAATTCCAAATTGCGTAGGTACTAAATTATTTACATTATTAACTATCGAAAGCGATGAAATCGCAGATGAGATAGTTAATGCGATCACGATGTTGTCTGTCTGTCTGTCTGTACGCACGATAACTCAAAAACTACTGCACAGATCAACACCAAATTTGGTACACATATATGTTAGGTCAATGTCACCTATGAAGTTGGTTTTCAGAAAAATCGGCCCACGCTAAACGGTAGCGTGGGTTAATGGTTCAAAAAATTTTTTTTTCGATTTGTCATGTGACATATCGTTGAAACGCTCTCTAAACACTGAGTTTAACGGCACCATCAAATTTGAGGTACCATGCACCGTTGGGGAGTTAAACGATTTTTATCTTTTTGACATCTTTTATAACATCTTATGAACGGCATTNGCGTGGGTTAATGGTTCAAAAAATTTTTTTTTCGATTTGTCATGTGACATATCGTTGAAACGCTCTCTAAACACTGAGTTTAACGGCACCATCAAATTTGAGGTACCATGCACCGTTGGGGAGTTAAACGATTTTTATCTTTTTGACATCTTTTATAACATCTTATGAACGGCATTGAGCTCGTGCATTTAATTTTCAATATGACACCCGATAAGTTTTTATGGCTTTTCTCAGCATCGTTACATCAACGCTTTCGATAGTTTCTTCTCTGACTTTACACAAGTCGTTGTTCATGTTAATATGGAGCTGCAGAACGTCACTTTATGAGGAAATAGAATGAAGGATGATGTAAACCTCCTGCGTTAATTTTCATAGTCTGTAAGTAACTAGTATGGAATAAATATCTACTATCGTAAATTGGATTTAACAGCTTCGTTTACTCGTTATTTTGGTTAGCATAACATTCTGTAACTCAATTCCTTTGTTTATATTTTCATTGTTTTATCAAGTTCATTTGCCTAACTAACAGCTTACTGGCGGATTTGCAGTTGAGGCACATTTTTTGCACTTTTTAAGTTTGTCATCATATCCATATTTACCCATAGGATCATTAGCAGGCGTTTGGCATGCCTGAGGGTACGCAAACCATATGTTGAGACGACTGTTGTAGATGCATATGAAAAAATGACAAGTATCTCCAGTGTCACACATGCCGTCAAACGTAGCAGCGCCAGCAGTAGTGAAGGCATGCGGTCCGTTTCCCAATGTGCTACATTCCTGCCAATCCATGGGACTCAATGCTGCACCACCGCTCCTTACAAAAAATGCTATCACTAGAACCTGTATTTTTAAAATAAATTCAGAACAAGAGTTTCAATTATTGAATAAACTACTACTGATGTTTTCAGAGGGCTTTGAATGTTCAAAGTGCTTACATACCAACAAGTATGCAAAAATTCTGAGACCCATGACAGACCTGGAAAACTTCTCTGTAATTGAAAAAACCTGAAAAATCTGCAGTTAATACGGTTTTGGAAGTAATGGCTGATCTGCTCAATGTCCACAAAAGTGGCGACGGTGTCTTTTATATATCCAATTTTCTAGGTTTTAGTTGAGTTGAAAGCTTAAAAAGGTAATAGTATTATAGACCTTATTATAGAATTCAGTCGTTAACCTTTTTTAGTAGGCAATATTTTACTGTCCAAATTAAACCGTGCAAGAAACATACACAATATAATGTAGGCTAATAAAACTTGAAAAACATAAAAACTTTTACGCTGTATTGACGCGTACCCAATTTCGTTAGTTGGTCTAGTGATATTTAACTCGTTTTTATTAAAATGGAACTTACATAGCAATTTTACAACATACAGAAAGAAGTACATTTATGTGAAAACTTTATTTGTCTCTGATATTTTCAACTGGTATATTGGTCCTCCACCTTAGACAAACTAATGAAACTAACCATTAAAAAAATAGAAAAGCAGTTTAAAATATGTTATGCTATTAAATTAGTCCATGTTGCTAGATTAATATTTATGGCAAGTCTTATCTAGACTAATGACAAATGACTGTCATTAAATAATATATCGGTCATGATTAGACAATGTAAGTGACAGTATATGCATAGTAGTAACCCATGGAATTATTTTTCAAAGCTAAAATCAATTCAGAGGGAGACACGATTAATAAATACGGTGACTATTTTTTGAAGCCCAAAATATAGGACATTTTGTGAAAATATAAATTTTTTATTGGCTACACAATGGCATCGGTAATCATTTGCAAACCCAAAATTTAAATGAAATAATGAAATACTTTCTGTTAAAAATGGCATTAAAAATGCAGCAAGGCTCCACTTAGTGACCCCTGCGTGAAAGTGGTAAATAAAGCACCTCGTTTGTGGAGCGTGTTTGCATAGAAGACTTACCTACATTGTAAAA